>JADBJO010021567.1:22500-29323 GCA_016801955.1 Conus betulinus
GTTCACTGTGATGTGCAGCGTGACCAGGATCCCAGTTCTGCGATAAGAGAACTTGATCTGTAGATGAGAATCTGATGGCTGGCTTGTAGAGTGCACACATTTAGCCTTTTCCTCTTTCTTTCAGAGAGGGTGTGAGACTCAGCCAGCAAAGTTTTCTCTATGGTAGAGTTTCTGCTATAACTATTAACCTCCACTTTTGTTTAAAGGCTAAGTTAAGCTTACAAAAGGGTAGGAGACAGTAATACAATGTTACAGTTTTAGTTAAAACAACTCTTCCTTGTTTCATATGAATTAAATCACACTGACTTGGGCTATGCTTAGTCCAAGTACACATGTGGTGTAGACTTAAAGTCATACACTACAAATCATTCCAATAATCACCAGTATTTATAAATCAGAGTAGCAGTTTTTACCTAGCACAGGCATACTGTTTTGTTCTGATCAAAATTAATCATTGAATATTATCTTAACAGACAGAGTTGCATACTGACAAAAGTCAGGGTGCACACAAAGGATAGTGGTCTGATGGTTAACAAAGAATCATAACCACTGGGAGAGAGCTTTTGCCATATGATGGCGAGCAAACCACTACACAGCATACATAAGATCAATACATAGATTTAAAAATGTAAAACAGAGTTTCAACTCACTTTCCTGGGAATGAACAGGGAATGACTTGAGATCAAGGGTTACCAAGAGTTTCCTAGGCCTTCTCTGTCCCTTTGTCTTCCTCTGCTCGTGTCTACAGGCAGTCCTGAGGGGTCAGTGAAGCTGTGCCTGTGTGTGCCTAGTATATGAATCTCTCGCTTGCCGAATCAAATTTCGACAAACTGTCATTCACCCATCAGGGGTGAGAGGGGGAGGGATTTAGTCTAGTCACTAATCGCCTCGGAAATTGTTTGAACCTAATCGGCACGGGATAATTTATGCATCCGTAGAGTTGTCCGTGAGCCCCAGTTAATTTATGCGTCCGCATAGGTGTCTGCGAGGACGGGGACTGTAGGTATGGGGGGGGGGGGGGGAGGTGAAGGTGGTGGTGGTGGAGAGCGCCGCAACATGCCTTTGTGTCGTGGGGTAGAGGGGGGGGTGAGATGGGCTATTGTGTTAGAACGCACATCCCACGCCGCGTAGTATCGCACAGCATGGGGAGGGAGGGTTGAGAGGGGGGAAGAGAGGTAGGCTGCTAAGCACGAAAGGCAGCACGTATTTACCGTGATGCAGTTTTTTTTTCCTGTGTCATAGATCGTGTCAGTCGGGCCTTTCGCACCGTCCTAAGCAAGAAAGGAGGGGGGGGGGGGGGGGTTGAGAGGGGAGAGGGGCATGGATTTGAAATCTAGTCTTTGGTTTGGTGTTTTAGTGGGACTGATCGGATGGTGTTGTCAAGCGTCACGTCACAATAACTGCTCCTGAACAGAGATAAATCGGACTACAGGATGCAACTCATAACAGCCTCTTAGCTCGGCTCTCTCTCGCACTCTCTCTACACGCACTAGTATTCTCTTTCTCTCTCTCTCTCTCTCTCTCTCTTCTCTCTCTCTCTCTCTCTCTCTCTCTCTCTCTCTCCACACACTAGCATCTCTCTCTCTCACCCTCTCTCTCCCTCCCTTCCACCCTCTCTCTCTCTCTCTCTCCACACACTAGCATTCTCTCTCTCAACCCTCTCTCTCCCTCCCTTCCACCCTCTCTCTCTCTCTGTCTGTGTCTGTCTGTCTGTCTCTCTCTCTCTCTCTCTCTCTCTCATTTTACATACACTAGTATTCTCTCTCTCTCTCACCCTCTCTATCCCTCTCTCTGTCTCTTTCTTTCTGTGTCCCTCGTCTCTCTCTCTCTCTCTCTCTCTCTCTCTCTGTCCGTCTCTCTCTCTCTCTCTCTCACCTCTCTCTCTCTCACTCCTCTCTCTCTCTCTCTCTCTCTCCTCTCTCCTCTCTCTCTCTCTCTCTCACCCTCTCTCTTTCTCTCACCCCTCTCTCTGTCTCCTTCTCTCTTGGGTAACTGGCCAGCATTGCAGCAGAACCAAAATCATAAAGGAAGACTGTCTTAAAGCTTCTATTATTGCTTTCGGCCCCTGACAAGGAATGTTTTTTCATGACGAGCTCTCCACAGAATCCAGTTTTAAGCCAATGACCAGCCGGGTAGACGTGTCAACACCTGCCCAGTCCATTATGTCGTCCATCCATGGAAGTCTTCAGTCAACATGTAGGGTGTCTATCCTTTACTGTGCCCTGTAGAGTGATGATGGACAGAGAGTGCTCGAGAGATATGTGTCTATGAACAGACCCGCTTTCGGCGCTGGACAAGTGCGAGCAGGGGTTCATGTCTACTGGTGGATGTGTGAACTTGCTGCCTGGTCATGTCTCGTGTACGGACAGTCCGTTTACACTATTTATGTTGTTTTTTTTAACTCCTGCTTTTTTTCTTTTCTTTTTTTTTCTTTTTTTTTAGTTGGAGGTCTTTTGTCTGTGTCCATCCCTGGATGTCATAGGAAAGAATGGACATTATCAGTCACTTGTGTAGTTTATCCCAACTTGGACTGACCTGGAACTGAATATGTTTTTTAGATGATATTTAGTCATCATCATGGCAAAGTAGAGGAACGTTTCGTGTCGGAATGAGACAGACGCATGTGATTTCAGATCAGTGCTTTTTGTGCCGCACTGCCAAACAACCCATGTGTAAAAATTATGTTGTACATTGCCTCTCTCGTCTTGTGACAGGAAACCCAGAGTCACTTCGCTTGTTATTTCCAGTTAGATGCCCCTGACTTTATTTCAGCTTTCTGTTCGCTCTTCGTTGCAGCTGTTCACCGCCATCTTCGCCGCTGAGGCCTTCTTCAAGATCCTGGCCATGGCGCCGGCACGGTACTTCAAGGACGGCTGGAACATCTTCGACTTCTTCATCGTGGTGCTGTCCCTGGCTGAGCTAGGGTTCAAGGGGCTGCCCGGGCTGTCTGTGCTGAGAGCCTTCCGATTGGTACGTGCAGTCCAGTGCTGCTGCATGCTACTCATGGCCTGTCTACCACATGCCCACCCCCTGCCCCCCTACTCCCCATATTAGCTACCTTTAGAGGTCACCCGAGTGTACACGCACCTTCACAAACAAAATTCGAAGTCAGGTCACCCTCAGAATATGCTGAGGATAGTTGGAGTTTTTTTTGCAGGTTGATAAAAAGAAATGTGAATGCGTGTTGAATGATACGAACCTATTAAAGATGCACAAAACCAAATCTTCTATGAAGCAGGGAGCAGTAAACAATGAATAACGAACAATTAATGAAATCAATACACGCCCATAACTCCAAACGTATGCTGCTTACGACACTGAATCGCCTAGCAGAAAAGACAACACACAGCACACAGAACATGGGAGTTATGGGAGTGTATCTATTTCATTAAGGGAGCAAGAGTTACCCTACTTGTTTGTTGTTTACAAAAGGTTTTATCATGTACTTTTTTTCATCGCAGTAGGATACAGTTTTGAACTGAAGCGTGCTGTCTGCCTTGTTCTTTTGACTGTTAACGCCTCCTACTGCAAGAGTTCCCAAGTTCACTTTTTAACTGCATTTTTTTTTTTTACCAAACTTTGAGGCGTATATGCTACTGGCTAGAGCTGCCGTACCAGGCAGGGCTGGTCTCAAACAAAACCAGGTCCCTGAGTGTCAGTCCATTTGGTTGCTGTTAGTTTGCAGCTTTAACTATGCCCTGTGCTAGATATGTGAGAGCTAGTACGAAGACTGTTAGTGTAAAATTTTGGTTTAAAGGGATAGTTGGGCATTGGGGGGGGGGGGGGGGAGAGAGAATTGCTTCACCCACTACTGCGAAGGGGAAGTCTGTCAACTGGTCAATACCGGAATATACTTCTCTGTTAAAAACACTGTGTCTTTTTCAATTATAGTTAAAGCAAGCGTTTAAAGTCCTGCAGCGTAACGGACATGTGTACAGAGAACTGGAAAACTAATTCGTCGTACTAAGGGCACGGCATTAGGGAAGACGGGCCCATCCCTACAGCGCCTTCCGCCGCCCTAACGTTCCCTGAGCTGAATTAGGTACCCGTTTACTGCAGGAAGGGCAGAGAGAGTTTTCAAGCCGTAAAAATCCGTCCCGCGACTGATTCGAACCCATGACTGCCAGTTTCATGCCATGTTTTTACATTGGACGAAAACGGAGAGGGGAGTGGCTGCTTTTCAGAACCACGACGTAGGAACGTTAAAACCAGAACGAGAATTTCATATGCACAAGCTACCAAGAGGACAAAAGCGTTACGTGCACAAGCTACCAATTTACATAATGCATATATCATTGACTCATCAAGCATTCTGATTTGGAAAGATTAAGAGAAGTGCCCTATTTCATCGTGGCTTTAGGGAAGGCGGGGGGTAGGGAGGTTGAAAGGGAGGCGACCCATACATCTGTCGTTTTCATAGCGTTGTTCCTGCGCGGGGTCACTATTGTTATCTAGCGGATGGGTCATGGAAAATCACGGTCTTTGAACAGCTTCCAGGTTCTGGTATTAACCGAGTTACAAAACACTTTTGTGAAGTCTTCTCCGTCTCCCCCCTTCTCTCTTTGTCACCGTCGTCATCATCATCATCATCATCATCATCATCATCATCATCACCACCACCACCACCACCACCACCACCACCGCCGCCGCCGCCACCTCCGCCATCATCATCATCATCATCATCATCATCATCATCATCATCATCATCATCATCATCATCATCATCATCATCATCATCATCATCTTCTTCTTCTTCTTCTTCTTCTTCTTCTTCTTCTTTCATCATCATCATCATCATCATCATCATCATCATCATCATCATCATCATCAACATCATCATCAACACCACCACCATCATCACACCACCACCACCACCACCATCATCATCATCATCATCATCATCATCATCATCATCATCATCATCTGTTAACATGTTGATCTCCATTACTGTGTTTCTAAAACGTTGCGTGGCGGTTTCAGCTCCGTGTCTTCAAGCTGGCCAAGTCCTGGCCGACCCTCAACATGCTCATCTCCATCGTGGCCCGAACGGTCAGCGCCATCGGTAACCTCGTCATCGTCCTCTGGATCGTCGTCTTCATCTTTGCGGTCATGGGCCAGCAGCTGTTCGGCGAGCACTACAAGCTGTTCTCCAATGACACGTTGTACCCAGAAGAAGGCGGCCAAATACCTCGTTGGAATTTCTGGTACGGGCTCTGGTTAACGTAGAAATGAGAACTGAAAATATTTAACGTGTGTTTCCAGTCAGTCGCTTACACACTTTGGTCCGTTCGTTTGCTTTTCAGTTGCAGCGTGTAGACTGTGGATAATGAGCAAAACGAAGAAATTTAGGATATCAACTGATCAGATTTATCGTAAATAAATGTCAGCGAACCGCCCAGAGAAACGTGGACACAAACGAGTCACAAGACAAAACACAACGCCTTTCGACCTCTTAGGTCTTCTCCAGGTGAAACAAAAACGAATAATTTCGTTATTTTATTCGTTTTTGTTTCACCTGAAAAAGACCTAAGAGGTCGAAACGCGTTTGTGTTTTGTCTGTGACTCGTTTGTCCACGTTTCTCTGGGCGGATCGCTGACATTTATTTAAGATTTGTTTATATTTCCGCCTGCAGTCGTCTCACTTTGCAACTTGATCAGATTTACTTAGCTGACACAGGTGGTTCAGGATTTACTGAAAACGCTCACGAGAACTAGACAGGAAACAATTCAGGGTTTACTGAAAAAACTCACGAGAACTAGACTGGCAACAATTCAGGATTTACTGAAAACACTCAGGAAAAAACTATACTGGCAACTGTTCAGGATTACTGAAAACACTCAGGAAAAACTATACTGGGCAAAAGTTCAGGGTTTACTGAACACACTCACGAGAATTAGATTGGCAACTGTTTCAGATTTACTGAAAGCAGTCCGGAAAAACTAGACTGGCAACTGTTCAGGATTTACTGAAAACACTCAGGAAGAACTAGATTGGCAACAGTTCAGGATTTACTGAAAACGCTCACGAGAACTAGACTGGCAACAGTTCAGGATTTACTGAAAACACTCAGGAAGAACTAGACTGGCAACAGTTCAGGATTTACTGAAAACGCTCACGAGAACTAGACTGGCAACAGTTCAGGATTTACTGAAAACGCTCACGAGAACTAGACTGACAACAATTCAGGATTTACTGAACACACTCAGGGAGAACTAGACTGGCGACGATTCAGAATTTACTGAAAACACTCAGGAAGAACTAGATTAGCAACAGTTAAGGATTTACTGAAAACACTCGGGAGAACTAGACTGGCAACTGTACAGGATGTACTGAAAACACTCAGGAAGAACTAGACTGGCAACTGTTCAGGATTTACTGAAAACACTCAGGAAGAACTAGACTGGCAACTGTACAGGATTTACTGAAAACACTCGGGAAGAACTAGACTGGCAAAAGTTCAGGATTTACTGAAAACATTCAGGACAACACTTGCAACTGCTCAGGATTTAGGATGCATAGGAGAACTAGGATGACAACTGTCTAGGTCTTACTAAGGACTGACAGGGGAATTAAGATGGTGATGATGACAATCACGACCAAAACGATGATGATGACGATGGTTAAAGCAATGAATATTAACATTAAAGGCGACGAAAATGATGATCGCGACGGTGACCATGATGATGACAGTGCTTACGACACTAACACAAACGATAACAATGAGGATGATGATAAAACAATGATAATTATATCAACGACGACGGAAAGGATTGTGATGGTTTTAATGACAACAACGACGAAATCATATATGACGACCATAGC
>JADBJO010021568.1:0-29322 GCA_016801955.1 Conus betulinus
TCTATTAACCTAGGTGTCCTCCACTTCCCTCCCACAGGCGACCCAGTACAGGAAAACAGGACCCTCTATGCCTGCTGTTTCCATTAACCTAGGTGTCTTTCCCTCTGTTCCGACCATAACAGGAACAGGTCCTCTACCTACGTTCCATTAACCTATTGTCCTCGGACAGGGCACAGGCCTGACCAGTACAGGAACAGAGGATCCTACTATGCCCTGCTGTTCCCATTACCCAGTGTCCTCTTTCCCTCCCACAGGCCGACCAGTACAGGAACAGGCCCCCTCTATGCCCCTGCTGGTTCCATTAACCTAGGTGGTCCTCTTTCCCTCCCACAGGCCAGACCATTACAGGAACAGGGACCCTCTATGCCCCTGCTGTTCCATTAACCTAGGTGTCCTCTTTTCCCTCCCACAGGCAGACCAGTACAGGAACAGGGACCCTCTATGCCCTGCTGTTCCAGGTAACCTAGGTGTCCTCTTTCCCTCCCACAGGCAGGACCAGTACAGGAACAGGGACCCTCGCTATGCCTGCTGTTCCATTAACCTAGGTGTCCTCTTTCCCTTCCCACAGGCAGACCAGTACAAGGAACAGGATCCTCTATGCCCTGCATTGTTCCATTAACCTAGGTGTCCTCTTTCCCTCCCACAGGCAGACCCAGTACAGGAACAGGGATCCTCTATGCCCTGCTGTTCCATTAACCTAGGTGTCCTCTTTCCCTCCCACAGGCAGACCAGTACAGGAACAGGGACCATCTATGCCCTGCTTGTCCATTAACCTAGGTGTCCTCTTGCTCCCTCCCACAGGCAGACCAGTACAGGAACAGGAACCTCTATGCCCCTCTATATGTGTCCTCTTTCCCTGCTGTTGCTATTCCATTAACCTAGGTGTCCTCTGTTTCCCTCCCACATGCAGACCAGTACAGGAACAGGGATCCTCTATGCCCTGCTGCTGTTCCATTAACCTAGGTGTCCTCTTTCCCTCCCACAGGCAGAGCCGGTAGTACACAGGAACAGGGACCCTCTATGCCCTGCTGTTCCATTAACCTAGGTGTCCTCTTTTCCCTCCCCACAGGCAGACCAGTACAGGAACAGGGACCCTCTATGCCCTGCTGTTCCATTAAACCTAGGTGTCCTCTTTCCCTCCCACAGGCAGACCAGTACAGGAACAGGGACCCTCTATGCCTGCTGTTTCCATTAACCTAGGTGTCCTCTTTCCCTCCCACAGGCAGACCCAGTACAGGAACAGGGATCCTCTATGCCCTGCTGTTCCATTAACCTAGGTGTCCTCTTTCCCTCCCACAGGCAGACCAGTACAGGAACAGGGCACATCCTCTATGCCCTGCTGTTTGTATTAACCTAGGTGTCCCTTCCTCCCTCCCAGGCAGACCAGTACAGGACCAGGGATCCTCTATTTCCCCCCTGTCTGTTCCATAACCTAGGTGGTGTCCTTTCCTTCCTCCCACAGGCAGACCCGTACAGGAACAGGATCCTCTATGCCCTGCTGTTCTATTACCTAGGTGTCTCTCTTTCCCTCCCACAGGCAGAACCGTACAGTAACGAGGTGGATCCTCTATTCCCTGCTGTTTTTTCAACCTACGGTATGTCCTCTTTCCCCCTGACAGGTACACCAGTACAGGAACAGAGATCCTATTATCCCTGGGTATTCTCTTCACCTTCTGGAGGTAAATCAGACAATCAGCACACCCTCTATTGCCCTGCCCTCTGACTTAAGTGTCCCCAGCTCTACCACAGGTAAACCAGGAGTGAAAGACAGGACTCTTTATGCCCTGCTCTGGTACTGACCTGGCAGTCTCTTCGCATCCGCATCCATGTATGTGATGAATTCAGGCCAGCACCCCTGGCTGTCAGTACATCTGTCATTGCACAGACCTCTTAGCTGTCTCTTTTCACTGGGTCAGGCTCACTCACTACTAGCTCCACAACTGAAGCAGTTATTGTCGCACAGAGGGACAGGTTGGTTTTGTTGTCCACAAGGATAGGTCTCATCTGGTTTTTCGTTCACAGGACAGGTTTACTCATCTTACTGCTGTCTTTTAGATAGTTTGCTACCTCTTCTTATTTTTGTTTCAGGTGATCAGTTGGTTTGTTGGGGTTACCTTACTGTTGCCCCCACAGATATACAGGTTTTGTTGTCTCGTGTTAGTGGTCACACCCCATCGTACAGGTTGGCTTGTTGCTTACATCACTGTTGTTCATTGGATGGGTTGGTTTGTTGTCTCATATCAGGCTGTTCACTGAAATAGTTTGGTTCACTGTCGTTCACTGGATAGGTTGGTTTGTTGTGTAATATCACGGTTGTTCTCTGGATAGGTTGGTTATTGTGTACCAGAGGTTACTGTTGTCGACTAGACGGATTAGGTTGGGTTTGTTGTCTCATCCTCCGTTCCCTCTTTCGTGGCATACTTATGCTTGCTCACATTCTGATTCCACAGTCAGACCATAACACACCACAATCGTCATGTATCATAGTGAACATTACGTCATGCATGGTTCATTCTCATTCCCACGACAGCCATACACACCAGCGTCCTGTCCTTAGTGACATATATGCATGCTCCTGCTCAATTGGTGATTCCCCACTGTCAGCCATACACACAGGTCTCGTCCTGTTGGGACACAGTGGCCATACTGGCCTGCTGCTGCATTCTATTCCCATAGATAGTCATACAATATGACAGTCCTGTCATCACACAGAGTTATCAGGTGTAACCTATCCAAGTGACATATGCACCACTGTCTATTCACTTGGTGATGCTACCGTGGTGCCTCTTCTGATCCAACTAGTTCAGCAGATCGAGAAGGGAATGGTGAAAAGAAGGATGGATGCTGGGGAAAAAAATAGGACATGCGAGACAAGAGCTTTTAGTATGGGAGCAAATTGAGATTAGCCTAGACATTTAAACCCAACCACTCTCTTTCCTCAATCTGTCTGGCCCTCTCTCGCTACCGACCTGCTCCAGCCTGTGACGCATCCTGTCAACGTTTTCGCATCTCAATCTTTGTTCCTCTTGTATCATCTTCGGCCTGTCTCTCTCTGTAACAATGGCCTCCTTCACGTCCTCCTCTCCTGTCCATGTGACTCCTGTGAGCGATGACCTTGCTGGGGTCAAGGACCCACGGTGGCCGAGCCTTGGAAGGTGTAGTTGACCAGTGGTGTGTCTGAACCAGTACAGGTAAATGGAGTGGAGTCCTGGTGACATAAGGGAAGCATGAGACATGCATTGTCGTATGGAAAAGCATGGTAAACGACAAGAGAATGTGGGAAAGTAGGATCATAAACTGACAACACAGGAAAGCAGGACCAAACTAACTACACATTAAAGAACGACAATAATCTAGATCGACCACCGGCAAACAGGAACATACACGACTAACTCAGGAAATCAGGACACACAAACTAAACTACACACATTAAAGAATGATCATAATCTAACGACACAGAAAAACGGACATACACCCGACAGCATTGTTGAAAGCAGGACATACAAAACTGATGACAACCGAAAGCTTAAGGAACATAAGTTTACTATACCATTAAAGGGATCAGGACATGTAAAATGACAAAACATCCAGCAGGACAACAAGTGATAAAACACCACGAAAGCGAAGGCATACTTCAAGACAACTAGAACATGTCATAGGACATACACCAACACACAGGAAAGAGAACACACAGTTGACACAGGAAAGCAGGATCTATACACTAAAGCACAATAGAAAGGACAATACACTGACCACGCAGGTAAGCCAGACATACACTAGTGAGAGTCGAAAAATCATGATACAACACTGATGACACAATAAAGCAGGAGTATATACCGATGACACAGTAAAGCAGATACAACTATTACTGATGACACATTAAAGCTGACACACACTGGTGACACAGTGGAAGTAGGACATCTCTTTTTTTTATAACTAATGACACGTGACCAGTAGGACATATACTCAATGGAAACACAGTAGAGTAGGACATTTAACTGATGACACCGTAGAGCAGAGGACATATACTGATGACACAACATTAAAGCACAACACACGACACGGATGACACGCGTAAAGCATGTCGGACCACACACTCCATGTACGTATCATGTCGTTAACCTCACCAGATCCTCTACGGCGTCATCATCGGTTCCATTGCATTATCACAGCCATTTAGGTTGTGCGTTGTGTGTTTTGCTTTTTTTTTTTGCCTGCACCACACGCTTCTTACATAGTTGGTTTGCTAAGGATACACAATGCTTCGTGCTAACATGACCCAACTAGTTCACAGTTTCAACCACCTAATGGATACATTCTGGTGACAGTATTGCTCAAACTTCTTGACCAACATGCTCTTCTCAGGTGCCTGTACTGTCCCTGAGGTCTGAGTGTTTGAGGCGATATACATAGCAAATTAGGTGTCCACTCATTTGCTTCTTTGTTTTACACTGATGTTAAACAAATTATGGGGCCTGACCCATCATTGCGTTGATTTTCTTCACGACGGGCTTTACAGAGTAAGGGGCTTAACCTGTGGTATCAGTTTCTAAAGTTTCAACATTTAATATAGTAGGCTTTATACACCCACTGATATGTCAGTACTTGTCTTATGTTGATGTACAAAATCAACACTCCGTCTCGACAATGTTATCAGTTGTAAACGGACGAACAGAATTTGGGGCTGACACCCTTAAGTTGAGTTTACAGTTTTCACATTGGCATACTCTTTTAGAATCAAGGCCTCCTGACCATTAGTGTCAGTTTCACACTCCTCCTAACAGAGTTAGTGACCTGATTTATTAGTCCTTTACTTGTTCAGCTTTCAGAAGCCTATCAATTGTGTGGCCCAAATCCATAGACAATCACATTTGTTCATTAGTTCCATAGGGATCAATAAAATGAGAGTACATCTAACAAAGCCTTGAAAGTAAGAAAACGAAAGTTAAATGCGAGGTAGAGAAATGAATCGATGAATTCAAAATTATAGTATTAAGAGAAGAAAAACATATGGTTGGATGAGCTTAATTGAACGAAAGCGCAGAAACCTCTACATAGATCCTTTAGCTTTGGGTTATGCATCTAATGCAAAAGTGTCCAGTATTTAAAACAAATTCTTCATTCCCCTCTCCATTGCATTTCAGTGATACCGGAAGATGTTTAATTGAAATCCCAATTCCTCTATATAACTGTATGGTCCTATGTGCGACAAACGGGTAATATGGTGGTAAATTATTGCGTTTATTTGCTGTGAATGGTGTTGATAACAAATTATAATTTCACTCAAATTGAGAGATAAGTGTTTAACTGAGATGCCTTGACTCTCAGTTTTTCTATAGTTGACGTAGTCCCGATATCGTCTGCCCCTCCTGTGAGACTCTTCCACCCTGTTAGCAACAGAATGTTGCGGCTACACGGCTTTTATCATCTATAATTGAACACCATTTACAAACTAGAAACACAACCAGCATTTTCATTGTTTGCACAATGCCAAACGAATCTTATGACACATGTTCAACTGTTCACCTGACAATACGGGTTATGATGGAGTGCTGAAACGGTTGACGATGTTCACAGCAACACTGACCCCATATCTGTTGTGTTGAGTGAGAGAGTGCAGCCATAAAGAAGTCACAGCCCATCTTTTTGGCAGGGCATGTAGATATGGGACCACCTCGGATTCCACCCTTCTACTGTCGGTAAAAGTGTGCGATCAAGGAACTACCATCCACCTCACCTTGTTGGCAGGTACTATAAAGAAAGGAGCTACAACCGACTCTCTGAGTGCACATAAAGGAACAACAATGACATTGTTCATAAGGGGAGAGGGGTAGGGGGGTTAAGTAAAGTAACTACTAGCTCATTTTCTTAGCAAGGATGCAGTTAAAGGGGTTACAAACCCATCTTCTTGGCACAGAGTGCAGTTAAATGGGGTTAAAACCCACCTCGACGTGATTTAGGTGGCAGATAAAAGGTTCCAACCCCACCTTCCTGAAAGGGAAGCAGGTAAAGGAGTTACAACACACTATCTTTGCAGGGATGCAGAAAAAATAAAGGGTTATAACCCAGATCTTCGTGGCACTGAGTACATATAAAGGAATTACAACCCACCTTCTTGCACTGAACAGACCCACAGATCAAAAAAGGTTACAATGCACCTTCTCGGCACAGAATGCACATAAAAAGAGTTACAAACACACCTTCTTGGCACAGAATGCACATAAAAAGAGTTACAACGCACCTTCTTGGCACAGAATGCACATAAAAAGAGTTACAACGCACTTCTTGGCATAGAATGCACATGAAAAGAGTTACAATGCACCTTCTTGGCATAGAATGCACATGAAAAGAGTTAGTTACAACCCACTTTCTCGGCATAGAATACACAGTTAAAAAGAGTTACAACGTACCCTTTTGGTACAGAATGCACATAAAAAAGAGTTGCAATGCACCTTTTCAGCATAGATCATGCAGCATAAAAAAGAGTTTTGCACATAAAAAGAGTTTACGCAACACCCTTCTTGGCATCGAATAGAAAGGCACATAAAAAGAGTTACACAAGGTACACATTGGTATAGGTCTGTGGCATAGAATGCAGAT
Source organism: Conus betulinus (assembly GCA_016801955.1). Taxonomy (NCBI): domain Eukaryota; kingdom Metazoa; phylum Mollusca; class Gastropoda; order Neogastropoda; family Conidae; genus Conus; species Conus betulinus. Next base: position 6,601 of record JADBJO010021568.1, read on the forward strand.
AAAAAGATTTAGAACGTGCAAAGACTCCTTCTTGGCATAGAATGCACATGAAAAGAGTTACAAAACCACCTTCTTGGCATAAGACTTGCACTAAAAGAGTTACAACGATACCTTCTCTTGGTATAGACCATGCACATAAAAAGAATCTGCAACGCACCTTCTCAGCATAGAATGCACATAAAAAGAGTTATAACCCACCTTCTGCTTGGCACAGAATGCACATAAAAAGAGTTACAATGCAACCTTCTTGGCATTAGAATGCACATAAAAAGAGTTACAACCCCACCTTCTTGGCATAGAAAGCAGATAAAAAAAGTTACAAAACCCACCTTCTTGGCACAGAATGCACACACAAAAAGGTTTACAAACGCACCTTCTTGGCATAGAAGGTTGCACATAAAAAGATTTACAACGCACCTTCTGGTATAGAATGCACATAAAAGAGAGTTACAACGCACCTTCTAGGCATAGAACACAAATAAAAAGGGTTACAAACACACCTTCCTGGCGAGGAGTGAAGACAACACAGCTACGACCCACAGTACTGTCGTCCACCGTCACTGGAATCAGTCCTGGGGGCCCTTCACCTCTGATGTCATCTTGCCTGTGAAACAGATCAAACACATCTCCTCACTCACAAGTGTCTCTCTCTCTTCTGATGGGGAACACGCTGGCTTTACTGACAATCTGATATACATTCCTTATTTTCATCCTCTCTTTCAAAACCTTTTGAGAGTGATCTCTCTTCAAGTCCCCCAACAGCAAGGAAAATCATGATATGGAGTGATACGAAACAATGAAATACTAAAGATGTAAACCACATAAAAAAAACAAGCTTCCATTAAGGACATGACATCAGTCACTGAACAGATTGCTAGTGCATTCAGCTTTTCATCACAAGTGACTGTTCTGTAACGATGAACTTTGAGAGAAAAACAACAGCTGAACACAATGCTGATATTAAGACAGAAAACAACCAAAGTTAAGGTCTAGTTGCAAAGTGAGACGATTGCAGGTGGAAAATCTAAACAAATCTTAAATAAATGTTAGCGAACCGCCCAAGAGAAACGTGGACAAACGAGTCAAAAAAACAAAACAAGACGCTTTTCGACCTCTTAGATCTTCTTAAGGTCAGATTCAAACGCCTGCCCACCTTGCGCGTTGAAGAGATCTAAGTGAAGTGAAAAATTTGTCCGTTTTCACTATCCTATTATTTTGTTTGTGTCTTGCCTGAAGAAGACCTAAGAGGTCGAAACACATCGTGTTTTGTCTTGTGAACTCGTTTGTCCACGTTTTTTCTTGGCGGTTCGCTTAACATTTATTTCAGATTTTAACCAAAGTTAAACATAATATACAAACTCTGACAGAAACACACAAAAATCTGAACAATTACAGAGAACTCGGACATAAAACAGCACAATTAAATGCAATACAGGAACTTTGACACGAAACGACAAACTTTAACCAAAACAAGACATTTGACAAGGTCCAATCTTAAATTTTAAGATAAAAATGTTTCTGTCAATAAAACTTTGACAGAAAACAGTTAAATGCAATTCAATAACTTTGTAACAGAAGGCAGCACAGTTGAACCCAATACAAGAACTTTGACAGAAAAACAGCAAAACTGAACACAATACAACTTTGACAGACAAATTAGTTTCAAAACGAGGTGACTGAGGGCGGAAAAATGAAGCAAATTTTAAAAAGAAACGGTATTAGTGTCCACCAGATGATACAGACAAACTGATCACAGGATTGTCCTGCGATCTATTTGTCTGTATCGTCTGGCAGAACTAATACTATTTCTTTTTTAAAATTTGACTTAAAAAGCGAAGGTTGAGTACAAGCCAAGAACTTCCACTAATGAACAAAAAACAACAGACAGTGACATCCAGAGGTACACGAAAATGATTGGCAAGATTAGCAGTTGATTCATGTTAAAAAATCTATTGTATACAGCTGAAAGGGACAAAACTGAAATAAAATACAACACAACAAACAAAACCACAAAACTCCAGCACTTACAATCATCAAATTCTCTTACACAGCTTTCAATAAAACCCCAGTACTTACAATTATATTATTTCTCTTAGACCAGCTTTCAGTATAATCTATCAGTCATTTTCTTTTATTCATCCAATGTGCATGTATACAGGAATGACATCAAATAATGTGTGGTAAATCTGCAGAATATGCTTCCTTTTGTTTTCCAAAATTGTCGTCAGCAGTGGTGGTTTTCAGTGATTATTTTGCTCATAGATCCTTGACTCTCTTTGACCCCTGAAAAATTGTGGTTCATAACTCCAAGCTATTTTCTAGTGTGGCTGGTTCTGAGAATTTTTATTTGTAGGGCTAACACAGTGAGCACAGGCAGACATGGTTGTTGGAAATGTCAGAAAATGAAGCCACCTCCAAGTCTGAATGGTAGAAGATGAAGTTGATGAATGAAATGTAATCCTACGGAGTGAAATTATGGTTTAGTGTATAAAGGGACATTTTGATCTGTATTGTTAATATCTCTGTATAGATTTGTGTTTGGGCCATCTTTATGATTAATACATCCTATACATAAGGGAAACAGCTGAGAGAGGGGGGGAGGGAGGGAGAGAGAGAGGGTGAGAGAGAGAGAGAGAGAAAGAGCGACAGAGAGAGAGAGAGAGAGAGAGAGAGAGAGAGAGAGAGAGAGGGAAGGGAGGAAGAGGAAGACAGGCAGTGTGACAGACAGACAGACAGAGAGCTGTCGAAGTACCTGGGCCCAGCCTCGGAGTTGTCGAAGGGAATGGATTTCTCCTCGTTGACCACCAGGTGCACCCTCTCCTTGCTGTCCATGTAGTGCTGCCAGCCCCCAACCACCTGCACCTTGCGTGCACACACACCACCTTGGGGTGGAAGGGGGAACCTGCAACCAGGGCCTTCCGCGGTCATCATAGTCTTGGTAATGGTAATGGTGGGTATTGCTTATAGCCCAGCCAGCCGCAATGGGCCATATCATCATAGCCTTCATCAGTCATCATAGCCTTCATCAGTCATCATGGCCTTCATCAGTCGTCATCATGGCCTTTATCAGTCATCATAGTCTTCATCAGTCATCATAGCCTTCATTAGTCACTGTGGCCCTCATCAGTCATCATGGCCTTTTATCAGTCATCATGGCCTTCATCAGTCATCATGGTCTTCATCAGTCATCATGGCCTTCATCAGTCATGGCCTTCATCAGTCATCATGGCCACCTTCATCAGCGTCCTTATGGCCTTCATCAGTCATCATGGCCACCTTCATCACTCACAATGGCCACCCTTTATCATCGCCACAGCCTTCATCAGTTGTCACGGCCTTCATCAGTCATCATGGCCTTCATCGGTCAACATGGCCTTCGTCGGTCGTCATGGCTGCCTTCATCAGTCATGGCCTTCATCAGTCATCATGGCCTTCATCTGTCGTCATGGCCTTCATCAGTCGTCACGGCCTTCATCAGTCATCATGGCCTTTATCAGTCATCATGGCCACCTTCATCAGTCATCATGGCCTTCATCAGTCGTCATGGCCACCTTCATCAGTCATCATGGCCTTCATCATCGTCATGGCCTTCATCAGTCGTCAAGGCCTTCATCAGTCCAATCATGGGCCACCTTCATCAGTCGTCATGGCCTTCATCAATCGTCATGGCCTTTCACTTGTCATCATGGCTTTAAAGTGTGATCATAGCCTCAATAGTCACCGTAGCCTTCCTCAGTCATCATAGCCTTAGTTAATCTTCATGGCTGCCATTAATCATAGTGGCATCAAAAGCCATCATGATCCTCATTAGCCACCATGGCCTCACTGGTCATCATGGCATTTAGAAGAAAGATGGCAGAGTGGTTAAGACGTTTGCCTGTCAATCCAACGTGTGAGAAGTGCGTTGGTTCGAGCCCTGCCTTTCTCGCCCTTTCTTTCCCAGTTTGAATGACAAATCGAACTGAACGTCAAGTCCATAGGATGTGTGACTATAAGCGAGTCGGACCCACGTGCCTTCCTGGCCACCTGCACACGTTAAAGAACCCACAGCATGTTGAAGATGGCCGCCTTTATTTCTTACCAAGCCACAAAAACTGTCACTTACTGTTATCATGTGCCATTGTGTACTGGTGGAAATGTTGGACACGTATAAAAATCGCATGCATCCTATGTGAGAACTGGAGGGATAAATGAAAATGAGTGACTGATATTTGAATGGTATGGGAAACAACTGAATGAGCGCCAGAGGGCTGCACTTCGACCGGCTCTACCTGGGTAGGCAGCCCGTTGAGTGAGTGAGGTAGTGTGTTTATTGTAAAGTGCTTAGAGCTGGGTCTGTGACTGAGGATTGGTGCTATATAAAATACCCAATATAATATAATATAATAGAGATAGTCATGGCCTTCATTAGTCAGCATGATCTCCTTAGCTATCCTAGCCTTTGTCAATCATCATGACCTTCAGGGTCCATCAGTGCGACAACTTGTCACTGTCTTCAAATAGAATGAGGAACTTGAAATCATGGCCTTTGTTGTTTTACCACAGCGTTAAAATGTCACCACATACATCAGTATATCAGTCACCAGGCCTGTGTTTATCATTACCATCATGGCCTTCCCTCCGTGTGGCATTATGCTGCCATCCTCAGAACGGATGGGGAACCTGAATCATGGCCTGCCTTGGGCATCAGTGTTGTAAGCTGTCAGTCCAGTCCATGGTCCACCATTTAAAGGGAGCGACTGAGAATCAGGCATTACCTCGACACTGTGATGTGTGATGCATTCTCAACACATGCATCTGACAGGGACCGAGTGTTTCATGGTCAGACACCTTACGGCAGCTGTTACAGCTGATCACTGATCCACTAAACCAACACAAAACTCGCAGACTTTACACGCAGAAATGGGATCTGTAGACCGAGATGTAGAGAGAAAGAGGCTGGTTTGGAACACAGAAGTCTGTACAGGGTTTACTGGTGCAGTACCCTAACTGGATGATCCCCACTACAAGGTACATCAGAAACATTGGTCAGGAGGGGTTGGTAACATGTCTGCAGACCAATCCTAAATGCTAACTGAAATATGCATGAGTCGTGAGTTTGCCACACATTATGTACACACAGATCTCTCTTATCACTTGCACAAAACACCGCTTCCTCTCACAGACATAATGACAATAACATCTGGTTATCACTTGCCTTAAACACAACTTCCTCTCACAGATGTAATGAACATAACATCACTTTATCATTCGCACACAAAACTGCCACTAGCGTTAGTCCATTTAAGCCTCTTCAGCTTTTGGACATACCCCACCTTGAATACTGCCCCCCCCTTCCCTACACCTGTCAGACATACCACAGCTGAACACCCTCTCTTTCCATCTACATGCACACAGACTGGAGACAGACAGACACTGCCCTGCCAACTCTTTGTTCTTCCTTTACATTCAGATAGAAAACTGAAGACAGACATTGACCTGGCAGCTCTTTGTTCTTTTACATACAGACAGATCAGAGACAGACACAGACCACTCTTTTGTTGTTTTTTTGCATACATACATGCAGACAGACAGAAGGGAGACAGACACTGACCTGGCAGCTCTTTGTTCTTTTACATATTGACTGACAGAGATGTGAGACAGATACTGACCATTCTTTGGAGTTTTTTTTTACATATAGACACGACAGAGATGAGAGACAGACACTGACCATTCTTTGAAGGTTTTTTTTTTTTACATATAGACAGACAGAGATGATAGACAGACACTGACCATTCTTTGGAGGTTTTTTTTTTTTTTTTTACATATAGACAGAGATGAGAGACAGACACTGACTGCTCTTTTGTTTGTTTTTTCTTAACACACATATAGACAGACAGACAGGAGACAGACACTGACCCTCCAGCTCTTTGTTTGTTCCACTTGACCTGGACGTCGAACATACCGACCTCCACGGGGATGCGTAGGTGACCATGAACTGACCATCAGGCTGGGTGCTCCAAGCTGCACCCTTGGCGATGGAGTTGGGTCCTGGACAGTAACACACCTCATGACCATATGAACACACATCATGAGACATTAACACACATTGTGGCCTAACAACACATATTATGAGCACAAAAAGTGGCACATACTTTGACCATCACAACATACTAAGGGGTAGACACTGACAACGCTCTATAACTGAGATCGTCATCACCATGGGGTCGTCAACAAAGCTATATAACAGAAATCGTCATCACAGTGGAGTAGACACTGAAGTACAAAGCCCCACAACGCACATCATCGTCATCAGCACAGAGAGCAGACACTGTCTTAACAAAACTGTGTAACAGTCATCGTCATCACCACAGAGCTGACACTGATGTAACTAAGCTGTTTAGCAGAAATCATCATCACACTGGAGCAGACAATGAAGTTACAAAGTCCCCATACCAGACATCATCATCATCACCATAGCTCCTGTATAACGACATCATTGTCATCAGCACAGAGAGCAGAACTGTTGCAACAAAGCTGTGCAACAGAAATCATCATCACAATGGAGCAGACAATGACATAACAAAGCCTACAACAGGCTCATCATCATCATCATCACACCACAGAACTAACACCGATGTAACAAAGCTGTCACCACAGAGCTGACAAAGCTGTCTAACAATGGTAATCACCACAAAGCTGACAAAGCTGACAGTGGTAATCACCACAGAGCTGACAAAGCTAACAGTGGTCATCACCACAAAGCTGACAAAGCTGACAGTGGTCATCACCACAGAGCTGACAAAGCTAACAGTGGTCATCACACACAAAGCTGACAAAGCTAACAGTGGTCATCACCACAGAGCTGACAAAGCTAACAGTGGTCATCACCACAAAGCTGACAAAGCTAACAGTGGTCATCACCACAGAGCTGACAAGCTGTGTAACAGTGGTAATCACCACAGAGAGGTACTGACCATCAACCTGTACAGTTGGCTCCCCTGTCATGCCGCGGGCATCGATGAAGAAAGATGCTGCTGCTTTGTGGCCTCCTCCCCACGGTGCAGGCCATCGCCATAAGCCGGGGGCAGCACTCCTTCCCCAATTTCCCTGGTAAAGGGACTTCCTGTCAAAAGACCAATGAAAACGAGTCTTTTCATTAGAAGACTAGAAGTCCAGAACAAAATGCATTTGTTGCACCAGTTAATTTTAGTGTACCTGATACATCCATGCTCACAGTCAGTGTACATAACAAAAATGTTTCAAAATTAATGTCTTTTTCCGTGATATGTACAAAAGATGACAAAAAAAGTTGAGAAATAAATATGAGGAAATGACGGGTATACACTGTGTGTCTGTGTGTATATATGTATATATATATCCACACACACATATTGTCACAGCATGTACACGCCAGTTATAACAAAAAACTGTTTTCTAAACAATGTTTTTTCAGTCTGTTTTGCAGTGGTCTGAGTTTTCATATGACTGGTGTGAATCTCACAGTTATTTGTGCCACCAGAAATTTTTTACTCCATGCTCTATCCATGTTAATCAATTTCCTTTCAAACTGTCAAGAAAATAAACATACTATTGCTTAAAAACAGCAAAATATACATAAACACAAAACAATAACATGATATAAGATAAAACATAACACATATTTTTGCATACAATACAAAACAGACAAGCAATTTTTAACAAATATGCCTTCTTTAGACGTCACAAGCAGCAGACAGAAATGCACAAAACAATACTCCCATGATAGCAGTCAGCGTGAAAACTACAATGTATGGAAAGGGATGTGGAAGTGAGCACAATTCTAACCAAAAAAGCAGGAAACAAGAGGGAAAAAGATGGAGGAGAACGAGAGGAAAGCAGGGGTAAGGGAAGAGGTAAGAACTGAGCTGAATGCCGCGTGTGTGTGCGTGCATGCATGTGTGTGTGTGTGTGCATGCGCGTGCATACGCGCATGAAAGGGAAGGGGTGAGGGGAAGATTAGGGGAAGGGGTAGGTTTTCTTTCCTTATGCACACAAAATGCTAACTCACAAGAAATCTTTCTCTCTCTCTCTCTCTCTCTCTCTGTTCACACCTGTCCACGTTTTGTTGTGGTATCAGTTTGTCCTGTTTCCTACCACTAAAGGCTCTTCTTTCTTCCCCTTCCTAGTGACTTTGATTTCATGGTAATCATGCAGCAGGGGAGGGGGGGGGGGGGGGGGGTAAATCTAGCACAGTTACCTGTCTGCTCATGCCCCTGTCAGTTTCCACCACACTGTCGTGTCTGTTTCTCAGTGAGCAATGAAGGCATCAGTCAGGAGCTAAGCAATGTGAATTAGCTTTCCCTTCAAGAACTATAGAAGAAAACAGGATATTGAACCTAATGCGGAGGACACTGTGAAGCAGGTTTAAGACAGTCACACACACAGAGACTGTATCAGGCATCTCTCTATGTCCTCACACAGTGTCGTCTGCTGTGCCACAAGAAGGCTCTGTGAGTCTCCAATGGCGACGAACAAGGACTGGACCTGTGACGTTCAATGGGATTCATGTGTGACACATTTTGCATTGTTTCTGTCTGTTTTGACATCAAACAATGTTGTCTGTAAAACCCACATCCCTGCTGCTGGTAAAGGACTTTTTTTTTCTGTCCTAGAAGACAGTTTTATCACAAAAAGTTTCTTAACACTGACACATGAACCATCAACTGTTGTGGGTACCAGCCCAGGGGGGAAGGGGTGAGTGGAGATGGGGATGGGGGAAGGGTGGGGAGAGGGGGGGGGGGGTTAAGAAGAAGTTAGGAAAGTGTTTAGCATACTGATTTTGTTGACAAGAATTCAATCCCAGATGATATGAGGCAAAAGGAGACAGCCATGCATTCATCACCCCATTCAGACTCTCATCTGATGACTGAGGCAAAAGGAAAAGCACTGCAGTCATTGCCCTACAGTGACCATCAACTGAGGAGAGGCCAAACAGCATTTCACACATACCACCAACTAATGACTGAGGCAAAAGGGAGAAAGCAATTGTCATTGCCCTATAAAGCACATTGACTGAGGAGAGGCCAAAGAAAACAGCAATAGGCAGCATTTGACACATACCACCATCTGATGATGGAGGTAAAACGAGACCATAATGCAGGCATCATTCTATACAAACTCATTTATAATGTGCCTAAACAAAGACCTCCAGCTTACAAAACATCGACGTCTCCAAGCAGCTGACTAATAGGACCAAGTCATTAGAATGACATTCTTACAGTCAAAGTCACAAAGCCATTAGAACGATGTTCTTACAGTCAAAATGTCAAAGTCACCAGGCCATTAGAATGATATTCTTACAGATCTAGTTGCAAAGTGAGTCGACTGCAGGCAGAAATCTAAACAAATTTTAAATAAATGTTAGCGAACCGCCCAGAGAGAAACAAAGGTGTGTCTTACCTGAAGAAGACATATGAGGTCAAAACGCATTGTGTTTTGTCTTGTGACTCGTTTGTCCACATTTCTCTGGGCGTTCGCTAACATTTATTTAAGATACTCTTACAGTCAAAATCACCAAGCCATAATTTAGAATGATGTTCTGGCAGTCAGAATGTCAAAGTCACGAGTCCATTAGAATGACATTCTTACAGTCAGAATGTCAAAGTCACCAGCCCATTAGAATGATGTTATTACAGTCAGAATGTCAATTCTTACAGTCAGAATGTCAAAGTCACCAGGCCATTAGAATGATATTCTTACAGTCAGAAGCTCAAAGTCACAAAGTGGCAGACTAACAGTTCCAGGCCCTACATGAAATGTTGCTGTTCTTACAGTCAGCCCACAGGAAATACCAAGGTGGAGTTGTTTGCCTTCACTTCTCTCACTCACTGAAGAAGCTCTTCAATCTTCAGGGTGAAGGCCATCAGTATGGCACTCATTTGTGGTCAAAAGTGAAGTTCGCCGATTTTCCTCCTCCTCTTCCATGGCAGACTGAGCCATCATCAGAATGTCAGTACTATGGAGGCAAAAGTTGAAATCTTACTGCCATCATCAATAATGTCATTGGACTGAAACCTCAAGACTCTAATGGATAACAATGAGTATTAGGGGGGTAGAGCAGAGCATAATTTAGAGGAGTTTAAAGTTGTGTGGTGTAGTGTGGTCTATGTATGTGTGTGGGGAAGACAGACAGACAGACAGGCAGACAGTGAAAACAAGGGAGAGAGTGTGAGTACAAGTATGAGGAGAGAGAGAGGGAGAGAGAGAGGGGGTGATAGACAGACAGACAGACAGACAGTCTAGAAAGTGAGAGACAGACAGATGAAGAGAAAAAGTCGGAGAGAGGAAGAGAGCAAGAAAGTGCAAGAACAAGAGCAAGCAACAGACAGAGAGACAGATAGGGACACTCACAGACAGACAGACAGACAGCAACAGACAGAGAGAGAGAGAAAAAGTGGTTTCCAACAGAATTATTTTCATAATAGACGACAATGCGTCTTCTGATCACTTCAACAAACAGAACCCATGGAACTCTCTCTCTCTTTCTGAGTGTGTGTGTGTGTGTGTGGTGTGTGTGTGTGTGTGTGTGTGTGTGTGTGTGTTGTTGTGTGTGTGTGTGTGTGTTTTGTGTGTGTGTGTATGTGTGTGTGTGTTTGTGTGTGTGGTGTGTGTGTGTGTGTGTTGTGTGCGAGAGAGAGAGAGAGAGTGTGTGTGTGTGTGTGCGTGTGCGTGCGTGCGTGGTGCGTGCGTGGTGTGTGTGTGTGTGTGTGTGTGTGTGTGTGTGTGTGCGTGAGAGAGAGAGAGAGAGGAGAGAGAGAGTGTGTGTGTGTGTGTGTGTGTGTGTGTGTGTGTGTGTGTGTGTGTGTGTGTGTGCGCGCGCACATGCGCTTGCATGTATGTGAGTGTGTGTGATCTGTCTTAACTAAAAGTGCACACATACCTGTCGCAATCAATTCATGGTTGATATGTTACCAAGGACAGCTCTCTCTCTCTCTCTCTCTCTCTCTCTCTCTCTCTCTCTCTCAACACACACACACAACGAAAATTAAAAACTTTCCCCACTACCTCATCTTGCCACACACACGTTTCCCTTTGTTTTCGTCGATCTAAAGACAATATGAGTAAATTTTAACTGTAGTTAATAGCAAACCATCAAGAAAACATTGACAAACGAATCACAAGACAAAACATGATGCATTTGGACCTCTTAAGTCTTCTTCTGGCATGATACAACACTCAGGAGAATAAAAATGAATGACCAATCACTTATCTTCATTCACTTCGCACAAGATGGGCGTTGAATGAAAACTTATGAGAGAAGACATGAAATGGAGGAACAAACGAACATACTCACTCTCTCTCTCTCTCTCTCTCTCTCTCTCTCTCTCTCCCTCTCTCTCTGAAACCCACGACATGCTTGCGGAATGCACACACACAAAAACCCACACACACAAAAACACAAATCTTGCGGATGATAGACAGACAGAACAGTTACACACAACAGACAGGGACAGTTAGACAGACAGACTGAATGATGAATGACCAATTGTGAATCAAACATTTTTTTCCTACCATTGCTTACATAACACCTCGATACACCGAAGAAAACAGAGACCACTACAAAGTAATGACCCAACTAGCATTCAAACCAAACCCTGGTGTTTACAGCTTTTCACCACTGTTCAAACCAACCCTGGTGTTTACAGCTTTTCACCATTGTTCTAACCAAATCTGATTTATTACCTTTCACGATTGCTCTTACCAACTCCTGCTGTTCACAGCCTTTCCACACTGTCCTTACCTAATCCTCGTGTTCATAGCCTTCCACCATCGTTCTAAACAGATCGTGGTGTTCACTGCATTTCACCACTGTTGAAACCAATTCCTGTGTTTATGACCTTTTAATATTTATTTTACCAAATCCTGATGTTTACTACCTTTCACCATTGTTCAAATCAGATCCTGCTGTTTACAGCCTTTTGTAACCACAGCCTGGTTTTTTAACCTCTCTACATTGTTCTAACCAAATGCTGGTGTTAACTGCCTCTCACTATTGTTCTCACCAAAACAAGGTGTTTACAACCTTTCACCATTGTTCAAACAAGTTCTGGTATACACTGCGTTTCATCAAACCAAATCATTGTATTCACATTGTTCTTGCCAAATGCTGATGTTTTACATATAGCGCTTAATACTGTTTTAAGTAAGTACTGGTGCTTACAAACAATTTTCAATACTGTTCAAACCAAAATACTGAGCTTTACATGCTGCCTTTTATCCAAGTACGAACCAAATACTGGTGTTTACACACAGCCTTTCACATTGTTTATTACCAAATACTACTGTTCACATATGGCCTTCACCCGCCCATTGCTTGAACCAAATCCAGGTGTTTACACCTTTCACCTTTTTCTCTAGCCCAATCCTGGTGTTAAAAGTCTTTCACCTTTGTTCTAACCATTAATGCTTTTGTTTACAGTCTTCACTTTGTTCTAACCGATTTTTGTGCTAAGAATCTTTCACCTTTGTTTTAACCAAATCTTTACATGTTTACATATGCCTTTCCAGACTGTTCTAACCAAGCCCTTGAGCTTATTTCCTTTTCCCCCACATTCTAACCAAATGACTGTGTTTTACATAAGCCTTTTACCACAGTTCTCACCTAATCGTGTTTATATAAGCCGTTCACCACTGTTCTACCTAATCACTGTGTTTATGTAAGTCTTTCACCACTTGTTCTCACTTCCTCACTGTGTTTATATAAGCCTTTCACCACTGTTCTCATCTAATCACTGTGTTTATGCCTTTCACCACTGTTCTCATCTAAACCTGTTTTTAAACCTTTAACCACTGTTCTCGCCTAATCACTGTATTTGTATCAGCTTTCACCACCGTTCTCACCTAATTATTGTGTTTATATAAACCTTTCCCCACTGTTCTCACCTATAATTATTAAGTTTATATAAACGTTCCACCACTGTTCTCACCTAATCGTTGTGTTTATATAACCTTTCACCACTGTTCTCACCTAATCATTGTGTTTATATAAACCTTTCACCACTGTTCTCACCTAAATTGTTTATGTTTATATAAACGTTTCACCACTGTTCTTCACCTCAATCGTTGTGTTTATATAAACCTTTCCCACTGTTCTCACCTAATCATTGTGTTTATATAAACCTTTCCCCACTGTTCTCACCTAATCATTGTGTTTTTTATAAACCTTTCCCCACTGTTCTCACCTAATCATTGTGTTTATATAAACCTTTCACCACTGTTCTCACCTAATTATTGTGGTTTATATAAACATTTCACCACTGTTCTCACCTAATATTGTGTTTATATAAACCTTTCACCACTGTTCTCACTTGTGTTTACATAAGCCTTTCACCACTGTTCTCACCTAACCACTGTGTTTATACAGGCCTTTCACAACTGCTCTAACCAACTCCACATGTTTTGCAGCAATATTTGTTGGAGACCCACAGACACTCCCCATCTCACCCTCATGGTCTGAAGACCTGTGGATCGGCCTGTCAGAGAAGGATCTGGCCACCTTGACTGATGATGCTTTTGATGACCCCAACCAGATAGGAAGTGTGCTGTTTTTCACTGTGGGACACCTGTTCTGCCCACATGGAACCGGGTTTGCTCTGGGTGGCTGGAAAGATCCATCATGAAGTCACTGTCTCCCACACCACAACTGCCACCCGATGCGGGGGGTAGGACTGGCACTGTGTCTTCATCCTATCTGGCTGGAACTGCTGAGCATCAATAGTGGGTGATGAACTTGGTTGGGGAGAGGGCGGTCGCAATGCGTGTCTCACTCTTGGAACTTGTCACAGGGTGGATAGAAATGGGTGGAATGTTGCTGGTACCTGGACCGTCACATACCCATTCATGGCTCTCACATTTGTGTACCTCTTTTCTTGATCTTTGGAGAGCAGACCAAGATTGGTGGATGAATGAACAGAGGTGTGTGAAGTGGACACAGCGGAAGGAGCTGACCTGACATTGTGGACCTGGCATGACTTGGCTGTGTCACAACCACCACATCCTTGCGTTGCCCTGGCGATGGAGCAGTGCTTGCTGGGCTTGCACGTTCCGCCAGTGTGGCCTGTGGGCCTGTCATGCAGTGCAGGGGGCCTGACGGACGCAGACACTGTGGAGGTTAATGGACTGCCTGTGGACTTTGGGCGTGGGCGGACGATCAAGCGATAAATCTTCTGCACCATACGCTGAGAAATGCTGCGGGTACAGCCCCTTGTCTTTGTTTTTTCTGCTGTTCCTGAGGGCCATGTTTCCAGCTGTCACCTCCTCTGCTTCAGTTTCACTGAAGTGCTCCACGATGGTCTTCATGGGAACCGAGCCTTGACGCTCCAACGGCAGGAAGAGGAAGGAACTTTTGCCGTTCTGTTCTAGAGAAGAAAGTTTCTGGACAAAAGGCCGCAGAGACTCCTCTGATCTGGACACAGCAATGCGAGTGATGTGTTGAAAAGGGCTGTCCAGAGAGTGGGATTTGTGCAGAGCTCTGGCGTTGGTGTGGGAGTGGTGCAGATGAGCCGTGTTGGCTCGCCCCCACATGCTTTCTGAAGTGAACCCTCCTGGTTTGGAGGGGAAGTTGCACTCACCGAAGAGGAGAACTCCTCCTCTGACCCAAACACCATCTGAGAAATCCTGTCCTCTCCCCGGCTCCAGGACAGTGGAGAACGGCCTCTCCCCTTCTTTGTCTGCTTCTGTGAAGATCCTCTCTCATGCACAACATAATTAGAGTCTGAGGATACGGTGATCACTGTGGCTGCAGAATCTGCTTCCTTTGAGGACTGCGTGTGTGTGTGGTTGTGGTGTCTGATCTACCACAGTTTTCAAATGTCGGTCCAACAGTCTGTCCATTATGTGATGTAGAATCTACACTGTTCCCTGAACTCAGGGCCAACCTGACTGTCTTGGCTTCTCACCGAGCTGGACGTCTGGTGTGTGAGAGTGGCTGTGGAGAGGTGGTTGTATGTGACATGGAGATGAAGGCTGGGACTTGGCACACCATCTGCACCCCAATAGAGCCTGTCAACACCCCATTTCCCCCGTCCTTCCCCAGAGGTATAGTCAACACACCGCCCTTCCCTGGAGTTCTCTTGGCTTCACTGCTGGTCCACAGAACTTTTTCCCCTCCATGGCTCCAGGCTTTCCTTCGGTTCTTGAGGTGACTCTCCATGTGGTTTGAGAAGCAGCTTGTTGGAGAAGACGCTGAGGTTCTCTGTGGAAACTGGACAATTTCTTGGTGCCCCTCAGTGTGCCCTTCACCTCGGGCACATACTCCTGTCCAGTCCCGCAGGCTGTGTCTGCGGTGGACTCTGTTTCTCTCGTCCAGCACCTGCTCCAGTTCACTCACCAGCTCCTTGTACTTCTTTGACCCTGGGTCCTTCTTGGAGCGACGGAAAATCATGGGGAAAGGTATGCTGGGAGAATCTTTGACGTCTGGAGGTTGGGGAGGAGGGCCTGTGGATTCCCGAAGATCATTTCCCTTAGTCCGTGGTGGTGTGGCCTCAGACTGTCTGCTGTCTAGAGTCAAGGCAGAGGGGCGAGTGGAGTTCAAGGAAATGTGGGCACTAGTTTTTCTGTGTGTCCCTTTTCCACCTGACCTGCTTGTGCTGTGGTTGGGAGGAAGGGGGAGGGGGCAGTCTGAGAGTCAGAGCTCTGTATCACTGTCTTGGTATCTGTCCGCTTAACAGGCAGCTGGTGGGACATGGACAAGACCTCCACCTGTTGGCGCCTTTACCCTCTGCCGACTGACCCGTCTGAATGACAGGAGAAACAGAGTCATTCTGTTCATTCTCCACTGAAGACACTGAGGACGGATGACAGGAAGTCTTGTAGACGTGACACTGACACCATCACCGTGAATTAAACTGCTTACCTTCACTTCACCCATTGACGGCGACCACACCTTTCTGAAGTTCACTATCCACAGCACCTCCAGACTCCACTGGGTTTCTTCACACCTTTCTCAAGGTCGCACTGCACAGCATGTCCAGTCTCTACCGAGTTCTTCACAACACTATTGCTCACCTCCACAGTTCCACTGTGAGACACACTGACTGTGTGGGCAAAAAACACGGCCGACTGCTTCACTGACCACCTGGCCTGCTGATGTGATCAGCATTTCTGAGGACCCCGCCAGTCTGGACTGAAGGCCCACATCGTCTGACTTTCTCCACGCCCACATCCACATTGTGTGATGAGGACCGAGAGTCAGGCAAGGGGAAGACGTCATGGTGGCTCTTGTTGCTTTCCCCAGCCATGTCCATTGACCATCCGGCCATGCCACTTCCGTCACGCTGCCATAAAGGACTGGGACAGGTCAAAGTCGACGTCGGTGGGCTGGCCAGGAGTCATCCTGGTTCTGCTGGGAGTTCAGAAAGCCTTGCAGTTTCATCATGACTGTTCTCCGCTCTGTCCCGTGCTGAATTCATGGTGATGGTGAATGGGTTGCCACTTTCAACAGTCTAATAACAGAAGCAGCAGCTTAGCAGGTAAATTGGCTCACATGTCCATGGATTGTTGGGTTTTGCACAAGGTGAGATTTGATGATGTCCATGTTGGTGTCAGACAACCATAGAACAAAGCTGTCTTATGACACAGCTGTGCCACAAAGTCCCATCAAAGGCCTGATGTGTTCCCTGAAGTGGGAACATGCCAGCTGAAGTTTCCCATGACCCCAAACCCTCTTCATCCCAATCACCGGCATGCGCATGTCCTGGTTCACGTTCTGTAGGCGCAGTTTTCAAGCCCTGTCTAAGCGGATCTAGGAACCCTGCTCAGACACTCACTGCACACCGGGCCGTCACCTGCATGAATGTCTCCTGCTCACAGTTTTACCGTCAGGGGGGCAGCTGCAACCAGCTGTCATCCTGGCACGAATACAGTTTGTTTATCAGTCAGGATACGCAAACAGGGCTGCATTGCTGATAGGTATTACCATAACAGTTCTGCCCAGCACAGGTTAAACTATTTGTGGCAAGGTGAGAGCTTTGCGTGGGAATAGTTACAGTGGATACCTAACCCACCACTGGCTGCTAGCAGTTGCCACATCTAACCACATTTCACTTCACGTTTTGGAACATACAGTCCTGGCTCAAAGAGACACACCTCGATCTCACTACTTAATGATTTTCATTCGCAGATTTTGTCAGAATAAAAAATTAGCGCTAAGGTAGCGCATGACGCCTTCACCCAATATAAACTTATAAGTTTTTTTTTCCCCAGATCTTCAAATCCCACAACCTATGGTAATTTGTGTTTTTTCCACAGCCTTCTGGCGATGTAAGACCCAGCCGTGTCTGGTGACGGTGTAAGGAGGAAAGAGGAGATGGAGTGAGCCGTCTCAATGTTCAGAGAAAAAGACGTTGCAATGTTTGCTAACCTATGTGTAGGCCTCTGTCCTGACCCCCCTCGCTAAATGTTAGACTGAAGATGGTGCGAGCCTTCACCAGCCTGCCCTGCACCCGGCCACCCTCTCCTGACCCATGCACCCCCACAGCCGGCGAGAGGAGTGAGGAGAAACAGAAGGACAGACACAGCTGGGTTGGGGGAGGGACAGGTGGGCCCACCTTATTCAGTATAGCAGTCCTCCATCCACCTGCCGGGGCCGTCAGCATCACAAAGCACGCCTTCAGCTGCATAGTCACCTTTCACTTCTTCTTCTTCTGCGTACGCTGGCCTGATACTGATATAGACGCTTCCTGTGACATTTTCCTGTCATATATCACTTTACAACTGACACCGTGGCCCTTTCCTGTCAATCTTTCCCTGTCATACATCACTTTACAACTGACACCACAGTCCTTCTTATGACATCTTTCCTATCATACACCTCACAACTGTACACCATTATGCTTTCATTGACATCTTTCTTGTCATACACACTTTACAACTGACACCATGACGCTTCCTATGACACCTGTCCTCATAAGAACTTTTCTGCTGACACACAAGGCCTTTCCTATGACATCTTTCTATCAGGAAACCTTTCACTCTGACACCATGATCCTTTCTGTAAAATTTTTCCTATTATGGAATTCTTCACACTTCCAAATACCACCCCAAAAGATTCAAACTCAACAGGGATGTAGATTTCTATACTTGTCCACTGGGTCTGTCCTCTATGTATGTAACTGTTACACAACATGGAAAGTCGTTTCAAACACAAGAAGTAGTTTCAAACAATACGTATCAGAGAAAATGGAACTCTCCTACAATCATTTCACCTGACATTCTTTGCTCAAAAAAAAAAACAGCCAGACTGTTGCTTGTTGGTTAGGTCCAATGACTGACAGCACGTCCTCTCAGGCCTGATACACTGAATGATCAGAAACAGGAGGGACAGCTCTGACTTACAACTCTAACCCCCCTTCCTCCTACCCCACCCCCCCCCCCCCCCCCACGCGCCTTGTCTTTATCTGACCATCTTTCCTCTTTCCATGCCATGTTCATGTGCTGATGGTGGAGAATTAACAAAGTTTCTTTAATGCCCATGATTTCTATCAAGAAAATTAAGTAAAGTGGGTGGGGGGGGGGGCAGGGGGGGACAGAATGGTTGGAGGGGCTAGCTAGAGAAGAGGGAGAAGAGACCACAGAAGAGAGAGCGACAGAACCAGACCGACGAGACATGACAGACAGACAGAGGAGAGAGAGAGAGAGAGCGAGAGGGAGAGGAGAGCGAGTATATACATACATACGAGCATGCAGATGTTTACTTCTGTATTGTACTTGACTGCCTGTACCAAAAGGTACCAATAGCGCAAATGGCCCCACTCTCTGACCTGTCAAGAATATGATAATAATAATAAACGAATAAGCAGATGCCTGTGTCAGAAGCCAGGTGAATAATCAACCTACACACTCAACCTGCCCACAGGCACTTGACATGGACCAGGCGAACATGTCGGAGGCTAGGTGAGGATTCAATCTACCCACTCACCTGCTCACAGGAACTTGACGTGAGGACAGGTGTCAGAAGCCAGGTGATCAAAATTGGCAAAGAGAGGTGAAAACACACCTGAAGCCAGGTGGGGAATCAACCTACACACTCAACCTGCTCACAGGCACTTTGACATTGACACGTCAACCACGTCAGAAGCTAGAGTGAGGATTCATCTACACATTCAACCTGTCCACTGAACTTGACAAGGACAGGTAAAAACACTGTCAACAAGCCAGGTAAGAACAACCGACACATTCAACCTGCTCACGAAAGAACTTGACAAGAAGCCAGGTGAAACACCTGTTGGAAGGGACATGTTGGAAGCCAGGTGATCAACCTTTGCACACAGTCTGCTCATAGGCCCTTGCCCAAACTGGCATGGACAGATGACACAACAACCTCTGAAGCCAGGTGGGAAACCAACTTACGCACTCCTTCTGTTCACAGGAACTTGCACATTTTGAATGGACAGGTGATACATGACGCACCTGTTAACCTGTGTTTCTCCACATGTCATCTTTTGACAGAGGAATGGATGACTGGATATAGTTATCATCTCAATAACTGCCATGACATGCAAGCACTGTGAATGACTGGATATACTTATCATCTCAATAACTGCCATGACATGCAAAGCACTGTGAATGACTGGATATAATTACATCTCAATAACTGCCATGACATGCAAGCACTGTGAATGGACTGGATATAATTATCATCTTAATAACTGCCATGGTGTGTGAGCACTGTGAAATGATAGGAAATACCTGTCCCCACACCAGCAGTAACTGATGATGACATGTTGACAGACAAACGAAACTGAAAAATATTCAGATCAACGATGCAAAAAGCATGTTAATACAGTGAACGACTGTAACTGGCTTGTTAGACCAACATCTGCATTTGACTTGTAAAGGGGTGGAGATATGTAAAGGGCTGGAGATATCTGTCAGATATGTTCTGACTTTGTAACAGTGTCAATGATTGAAAATACTTGTCAGATCACATCTGCAATGACATTGTCGACAGACAGTGTGAATGGCTGGAAATACTTGTCAGATCAACATCTGCAATGACTTGTCAAACAGTGTGTGGCCATGGCTGGAAATACTTGCCAGATCAACATCTGCCATGACTTGTGAACAGAGTGTGTGAAGCAGGTCTGGAAAGTTTGGCTTGTCAGATCAACATCTGCAATGACTTGTCAACAGTGTGTGGATGTATGTCTGGAAATACTTGTCAGATCAACATCTGCAATGGCTTGTCAACTGTGTGTGAATGGCTGGAAATACTTGTCAGATCAACATCTGCAGTGAAGTCAACACTGGTGAATGGCTGGAAATATTTGTCAGATCGACATCTGCAATGACTTGTCAACAGTGTGTGGCCCATGGCTGGAAATACTTGCCAGATCAACATCTGCAATGACGTTGTGAAACAGTGTGTGAGAATGTCTGGAAATGCTGTGTCAGATCAACATCTGCAATGACTTGTCAACAGTGTGTGGAATCTGGAAAGGGCTGGAAATCGAATGACTTGTCAGATCTGCGAAAATTACTTGTAGATCTGCAATGACTTGTCAACTGTGTGCGAGAGAATGTCTGGAATACTTGTTCAGATCAACATCTGCAATGGCTTGTCAACACTGTGTGAATGGCTGGAAAATATTGGTCAAGATCGACATCTGCATGGCTTGTCAATACTGTGTGAATGACAGGGCATTCTGAGTCAAATTAGACATCTCTCTCTCCTCACTGCCCATGTTTCTGTCTATGTGCTACAGCCTGACTGTATTTCTGTTTCCTCTGTACACAGGTGTGCCTATTTATTCTGTCAGACAGTTATTTTCATTGGAATTCTTAACATGCACAGAACTGTTTCAACAGTATTAGTGTTCAATAATTTGCAGTAATGCCTGTGAATAGGATTAAATGGTTCAATTGATATGGAACTAATATTTTTTTGCCACTTCAAGTATTTTGTGGAGGACTGGTTTTAATCTTTAAATGTCATGTTACACTGAACTTTGCGCTACTAAAGTTTTTGTCTGGGAATATTTTATAACACTCACCTTACCACAATCTAACAACCTCAAGGTAATTAAAATCTACTGAAGCTGACCGTTGAATCATTTCTCTCTCTTCCAAATTTTCTCCCTCAATTTTTTACAAAATGGTGTTTAAACCTGATTTTGAAATATTGCAATATAAATGCTGTTTAAAAAAACGATTCACTTCAGTTTTCTTCTATAAAATGCATTTGACAAAATGCATGCAAATGCATACACACTAATCAAAATCACAATGCGCAGGGAAGTACTTTTTCTCCACATGAATTTGAGTTTCTTGGGCAAATAACTCTTCCTCTTGTTACAGTCCAGTACTTTTCTCCATGTACATTCTGTTTCTCGGCAAGTAAACACTTTCCTCACACTCCTCTTCTCTTAAAAAAAATCCAGAAAAACCCAGTGAGCGTCGATGGACCACTACTACAACACTGACCACAGACTGGATTCCTAGAATCGAACCTTCCACTTCATCAGAGCCTGCAGCACTCTGGGCTCTCCCAGCCCCAACAAGAAACGGTCAGAGGTCACCACACATCACCACACCCTGTACACACACGGGGGGGGGGATGGTCCGGCATTCCCTGTGGCCACACTGACCAGACCCTAGCGGTCAGACAGCCGGCCCCCACACCTGTCCACTGCAACCACTGCCACACAGCACAGGGAGGTGCCAGACACAGTCCACACACACACACAGAGGTAAAAATGCAGTAGAACCAGTCTTTTTCAGTTGTACAAGGTACAGGGAAGGGGGGGGGGGGGAGAGGAGGACAGAGTGACGCAATGGAAGGGGAGCAGGTGAAAGGCTGGTGGGTGACGGGCGACCAGATGAAAAAGGGAAATGGGCTAAAGGGACCAACTCTGTGTGATGTGTGGTGGTGTGTGTGTGTGACTGTGTGGTGGTGTGTGTTGTCGTGGTGACAGAGAGAGAGGAGAATGAGGAGAGAGAGATGAGATAGAGAGAGGGAGGGAGATCTGGGTTGGAGGCAAGACAGTGACAAGCTTGAGCCTTGAGCTGCATATTTGTCAAAAAAACTCGAGTGTTTGGATTAGGTAGATAAGTGAAGGAAGAAGATGGAAGAAACTGAGGAACGACGAGAGGAAGAGGAGAGAGAGAAGAGAGAGAGAGAGAGAGTAGAGAGAGAGAGAGAGAGAATATCAAGAGCGAGAGAGAGAGAGAGAGACGAGAGAGAGAGAGAGTGAGTGAGAGAACTACAGAAAGAGAGTAGAGAGAAGATACATCTAGCGAGAGAGCGGGAGAGGAGAGAGGAGCGAAGGGGGGGGGGGGAGCTAGCCCAAGGAATCAACAAATGCCCAATTTTATTTTCAAAAGAATGTCGCAAGAACACCTCTTCAACCCCACCCTTTCCTTCCACTGTTGACGTCCAGTTCCCACTAGCCATGTTACCACTCTCCTCTCTGTCTGGCGTTTACCCTTCCCTCCACGCCCCCCCTGTGTCTCCCTACCTGACATTGTGTCTTGGCTGAGGAAGAGGTGGTGGTGGAATAATATGTTTGTGGTGCTCATACAGCTCCTTGTTCGTCTTCCTTCCCAGGGCCGGAAGTCCCACTCCTCAACAAAGAACTTAGCTATTTACGATCATCCAAGGATTTAAAACGGAGTCCTTAGCATATGTTTGAAGCGCTTTGGAGACAAGAAACTAAAACATTTTGCACGCACGAACTGACTCTGACAGATGATGGCTGCTTTACA
>JADBJO010021569.1:0-22500 GCA_016801955.1 Conus betulinus
ACAGAACTAATATTTTCAAACCATTTGCACCTGTACCATGCCATCGCTCCGCAGCAAGTACTTTCCTCCATACTGAAAATCCATCATCTTTCATAAACAAAAAAGTCTACCGTGACATGGCCAACATTATGTCCAGTAGAATATCACTAAACAAAGGGACTGTGAACAGTGGAATGTCAGCGCCCTGAGGAGTGCAGGCAACGACTTGGAACACCACGGTGAACAGTGGAATGTCAGTGCCCTGAGGAGTGCAGACAACGACATGGAACAGCACAGTGAACAGTGGAATGTCAGTATCCTGGGGAGTGCACACACCAATATGGAACAACAGCACGGTGAACAGTGGAATGTCAGTGCCCTCAGGAGTGTAGATAACAACATGGACAAACACTGAACAGTGAAATGTCAGCGCCCTGAGGAGTGCAGACAACGACATGGAAACAACAGCACAGTGAACAGTGGAATGTCAGCACCCTGAGGACTGCAGACAACATGGAACACAACAGCACAGTGAACAGTGAAATGTCAGTGCCCTGAGGAGTGCAGACAAACATGGAACAACAGCATGCTGAACAGTGGAATGTCAGCACCCTGAGGAGTGCAGACGACATGGAATAGCACGCTGAACAGTGAAGTGTCAGTGAGCATAAAATAACTCAGTTTGCAGATGATAGATGATGACCAAGGGTGATGCAACGTCTTTTGAGGCAATCATTGAAACGATCAGAGAGTTTAGTTTATAAGTCTGGTTTATACATGAATGATAGCAAAACGCAAGCAGTATGGTTAGGTAGTAAGAAAAGGTCACAGTAAAACATTTACCACATTTGAAGATCAATTGGAATCCACCAAAATTTAAAATTTTTAGGCATATGGTTTTCGGTAGACCTAGATGACTGTGAGGAATTGAATTATAATGAAAAATTTTCAGAAATAAAAAGGTTATTCAACATCTGGATTAAAAGATCTATAACTCCAGTAGGCAGAATCGCTGTATTGAAAAGTTTAATCCTTTCAAAAATAGCACAACTATGGTTACTCTTGCCAAATCCGCCAGATGACGTTCATAAACGGTTTGCAAAGTATGTGCTTCAAATTCATCTGGAAAAGGAAACAGGACAGAATCAGCAGAAGAACGGTAATGAAGAGTGTAAAAAAAGGAGGTGTAAAAAAAAAGGAGGATTGGGCTACCTGATATTAAAAAGTTTATAAGTGGCCTAAAATTGATTTGGATACGCAAACTGATACAGAGTACACAAAAAGTTTGAAAGGTATTATATCTGCGTTATTCCCTGTCGTAGATAACATTGACATATATGGGGCATCTTTCCCAATGACTGTCAATGTTTCTCACTAACTCAGAGTGCCGGTATCCTCAAAAGAGATAGAAATTGTTCCCTGATCTAGAAGGGTGATCACTGAGGGGAGGGGGGGGGGGAATACATCCTATCATCCTGCGCTTCTCACAGAAGAAGAGAGGCCAAGTGCTGACAGCGCGGAGAAAATCAAAAGACTGGCATTACTGTGGCGGAAGACCTTACACAGACAAATTACAAACTTCTGAAAAAGACCAGCAGTCTTTCTGCAATGATGGCTGCCTGGTCATCACATGGGAAATTTCTTAGAGAACTTGAAAATGGAAAGACACTGAAAATTAACAATATCATGGATATTGACCGACTATTCGCAAAAGAAATGCTAGTGGACTAATTAATGCGACACAAAGTGAATGTGAAGTGTGCTTGCAGGGAGGGATGAAAAAGTGGGGAAAAGCTGCTGTTGTTTATTTATCCATTGTTCACTCCATCAATCTGTGAGTGCAGAGATAACCTTGATGTGTTAAAGCCTGACTAATACATCAACTTCTTTCACTTAAGCAATACTATCATGATTTCCCCCATCCTAGGATAACGCGAAACCCTGGAATGCAAACGACTATATTGCCCTGAAACCACACCACACACAAAGCTATCCCACTATTCCTCTTTAGTCCCGGGGTTCAGATGACATGACAGACACAGACATGGTCCTGGCGGCTTCCCCCCTCCCCTCCCACCCGGCAGGTCCCATCCTGTGAGGGGAGAGTGGATACAACAGGTTAAACCCCAGGCTTATCAGTTGTTGGTGCCAGCCTGTGGGAGCCTCTGTGCCTGTCACATGGCTGGTGAAGTGTGAACAGTTCCCTAACTCTAGCTCTTCAGGTACAATAAACTATCAGTCATGCATTCCACTTTCATTCAACAAAAACAGCCCACACTGGTTCTCTGTGTGCACCATGTATTGACTTTGGCTTCCATTCTCCACACCACTGGCCCATCAGACCTGTGCACTGACATTAGCTGTGTTGTCCAGAGTTGCTCAGTGACCCTAGTGTCCAGAAAACAGGAACAGTGTGTGTATCCGACAATATGACAATTAAAGTGTGGCCCAGTGCTCTTTAATGATGTAGTGTCCAGAAAACAGGAGAAGTGTGTGTACTTGGTAACAAGTGTTGGCCCAGTGCTCTTTAATGACCTAGTGGCCAAAAAACAGTTGTGTATGTACCTGGTGTTGGCCCTGTGCTCTTTGCTGACCTAATGTCCAGAAACAGGAGTAATGCGTGTACCTGGTGTTGGCCCAGTGCTCTTTAATGACCTAATGTCCAGAAAACAGGAACAGTGTGTGTATCTGACAATAAGTGTTGGCCCAGTGCTCTTCAATGATGACTTAATGTCCAGAAACAGGTGGTGTGTGTGTGTACATGGTGTTGGCCCAGTGTCCTTTAATGACCTAGCATCCAGAAATAAACTGGCATAGTGTGAGCAACCACACTGGTTATTGGCCTGGCGCTCTTCAATGATCTCAACGCGGATCTCTTCGTTGATATATGAAAGGTGAAAGCTTCCCTTCTGAGGACCACTGGCATGATCAGAATGAACATTAGTGCATGATAATTTAAACTTCCACAGGCAGTTTAGATCTAGACTACTGTCCACACCCTTTCTGGTGGAGTTTGATTATGTGGAATACTAACCGAGTTATCTAGCGGTGGACTACATGCTCCAACAGTGTATGAGGGCACAGGTCTGACATCGTCATTCATTCCAATCAAAAACACAAACAACAGTCCCCATTTGATGCAAATCATTTATTGCCATAGGCTTCCCCTTGTTCAGAGCAGCTCTTTCAGACCATCACATGAACTTGCCCGGTCAGTTCCGTCTTTCCTTCATCACTAGAGTTGGAACGGAATTATCACACAATGGACCTTCTCCATGGTTTTGTTTGAAAACCTAAATCAAGCAGCAGCAAGGAACAGCGCGAGACAGAAATGAATAAAGGACTACCCACCACTGGCCATCATGGTGCAGTGGCTAGCATCATGGATTTCCAGGCTTGGGACTCAAGGGATTGGAGACCATTTGATGAATTAAAGGTGGATGTTTCTGCCCTGACCAACTCCTATCTAGAGCAGAGAGTGATAGGGGCTCCAGCAGTCAGACTGGAACCATATCCTGGACTGCCATCCACTGGGAGGGATACGTCTCCACAACATGTTCCTGATCCAAGTTCCCTGGGGGAGCTGAAACTTGGGACAGCTGATCAGTGGCCATAATGGGGCCCTGTGAGGAGACACAGTGGATTATTGTGGGATGTGTGTGGTGGGGCCCTGTGAAGGGAGACTGGTTTATTGTGGGATGTATGTGGTGGGGCCATGGGACGGTCACTGGATTTTTGTTAGATGCACATCATGTGGCCCTCTGGGGTGGGGTGAAGAGACACTGTGTATTATTGTTGGATGTACGTGGTGCAGCCCTGGGAAGGGACACACTGTGGACTTATTTTTGGATGTGCGTGGTGATGCCAGCCTAGAGGAACGCCAACTCGGTTGGCTTCATGACTAAGCAATCGTTCTTATCATTTGACAGCTCAGTGGAACTGGTGTCACCCTTATGTTGAATCATAGTCAATGATCACCGCTCTGCAGATCTGGCGGTAGCACCGTGGTCTCCTCTGGATGGTTTGCTTCCTGACCACCAGATACTGACAGCTCCCAGTTAACTCGGATGATGGGATTGCAACTTGCGTGACAGGACTGCCACAACACAAACATGGGAGGTGCTATGCATGGAAGAGCCGATGAGAGCAACACAACTTGTGGGGAGAATGGGCAGCATGGAAGAGAAACGAGTTCCTGACCAAGCGAGTGTCATGACCTGGAATTACTGAACAACTGCTCTGAACAACTTTCATCTGCCCTTAAATGCTGCCAATGGTCTGGTTCTGCAGGCATGCTGGAATGGTCTGGTTCTCTGGGCATGCTGGCAATAGTCTGGTTCTCCGGGCATGCTGACAATGGTCTGGTTCTCCGGGCATGCTGGCAATGGTCTGGTTCTCTGGGCATGCTCCCAATGGTCTGGTTCTCTGGGCATGCTGGCAATGGTCTGGTTTTCTGGGCATGCTGGCAATGGTCTCTGGTTCTCCGGGCATGCTAGCAATGGTCTGGATCTTCTCATGCTCCAAGTTCTACTTCATTCACCAGTCACTCAGGGAAAGATGTCTTCAAGCTTGCTTTCTCATTTTCTGTGTGGAAAAGTTTCTGTAGCTCTCAAGGTACTTGAAAACTCACGAGGCAAACATGAAGTCAAAAATTTTAACTCATAAAGACGCACAACTAGATAAACGGGTCACGTCAAAAAGTTGGTGAAAAACGCAAAAATCGGTCCGAACGGAAACTGTAGAACGGCACACATGCATCACCACACACTCACTCACACATTGTGCTTCTAACAGTATATCACCTACCACTAATACTGTTCACCAACAACACCACCCATGATGACAGGCACAGTCCCTCCCATCAGGCTGCCCAACAACCGACAAGCTCTGAGGTCGGACCTGCTGCATCCACCCTCCCCCGACACAGGATGGGCTCCACCTTTTCCCCCTGCCAGGACATGCCTGGTGCCTGCCATCTTCACCCTGTACCCCCCCCCCCCTCCCCCCCACATTCATCACTGTGTTCATTAACATCCATCACGCTTACATCCTCCACTTTTCATTAGACTCTTTGCTCATCTATCTGAGAAAATCTGTCGGTCTGTCTCAATTCGATTTTTTTTCTCTTTCTTTTTCTCTCTTGGTTTCCTTTTTGGTTCCCTGCCATCATCATCATTGTAAAAAGCCCCATCGCGTACCCGCCATTGTTCATGAACAATTGTCACACTTATGACCTCCATTTTTCACAGAACTATTTGACATGTTTACATTTTTCTTCATTTATCAGAGAAAATAAGGCTCTCTCTGTCCATCTCCATTTTCTTCCCTCCATCATTCTTTTTTTTCCTCTCTTGATCTCATCTTTCTGCCTGCCTTCCTTATAGTCATGCATTTTTGCAACTTTTGTGTGTGTGTGAGCGAATCACCATTTCTCTTGTGCCGATTTGTGCATGCAACATCACAAATACTTTATGCAAATATGTGTATTTATTTACTGCATGAATGCATGTGTAATTCATATGTATTCAATTCATATGTAAAATGCATTAGTCTGGGTTTGTATTGCATACTTTGGGATTGGAGCCGGTGTTGGAAAATACTTTTTCTCATTTCTGATCAATGACCTATGATGTGTACTATTTTTTTTTAAATCAATGAAGCCTGTAAACTTTTAGAGAACACTTTCCAAAGCTGGTATCAAAGGTCTGTTCTGAAGACAAGCACACTATCAGGAAAAGACACACTCAAAGATCCACAACACTGACACCTGAAAAGTTTACCACACATCTGGCACCTAACGTCTGAGCACAGTAAGGTAAAGTGCCAAGTAATAACTTACCATGCACTGTATCATTGTGTACGATCAAGTTTTGGAGTGAGGGATAAAAAGAAAGATATCACTGTAACGCACTGTTATGTTATGGTGTTGGACTATTATATATATATGTAATGCTGAACAATTAAGTAGTGGGGGAAACAAGTGCAGGCTAACTATTCTTCAGTCATTAGAGCGAATCACCATTTCTCTTGTGCTGATTTGTGCATGCAACGTCACAAATACTTGATGCAAATATGTGTATTTGTTTACTTGCATGAATGCAAGTGTAATTCATATGTATTCAATTCATATATAAAATGCATTAGTCTGGGTTTGTATTGTATACTTTGGGACTGGAGCCGGTGTTGGAAAATACCTTTTTTTCTCATTTCTGATCAATGACCTATGATGTGTACTAATCTTTTTTTTTTAAAAATCAATGAAGCCTGTGAACTTTTAGAGAACACTTTCCAAAGCTGGTATCAAAGGTCTGTTCTGAAGACAAGCACACTATCAGGAAAAGATACACTCAAAGATCCACAACACTGACACCTGAAAAGTTTACCACACATCTGGCACCTAACGTCTGAGCACAGTAAGGTAAAGCGCCAAGTAATGACTTACCATGCACTGTATCATTGTGTACGATCAAGTTTTGGAGTGAGGGATAAAAAGAAAGATATCACTGTAACACACTGTTATGTGTTATGGTGTTGGGCTATTATATACATAATGCTGAACAATTAAGTAGTGGGGGAAAACAAGTGCAGGCTGACAATTCTTCAGTCATTATACACATACATACTTATATACACACAATATGAATTCCTGTATGCACCCACCCACACCACTGCCAGAAGCCACAGTGGTGCTTCACACACACGCACGCAGGGAGATGTCTCGCTGGCGCCTCCTGGAAACAAAAAAAAAAGATTGCTGTAAGTAATCCTCCAGGGAAAGTGAAGGAAAGGGTTGTCAGAAAGAAACACACACACATATGTAGACATTAGCAATCACACTGGATTCTTTTAAAAGCAATCACAAATATTCAAACTTTGATTCTTCCAATATCAGTTTGCACAAATGTATACTTTTAATTGTCAAAAGCCGTCACACTCAACCACTTCCATTTATCCAGTAACTATCACATACATTCACATGTCCATTTGTCCAGTGATACATATTCATATCTACTTAGTCCAGTGATACATATTCATTTATACTTAGTCCAGTGATACATATTCATATCTACTTACCTCCTCTCCTGCGCTCTTCTTCGTGCCGAGTCTACCCTCCTCAGATAGGCGTCCGTCCTAAAATCTTCTGAATTATAACGTTGGGGGGATTCCTCCTGCGTCCTGATCGTCTTACTGGAGTTCACAACACAGAAAGGACTCTTAGTTATCCCCCCCCAAGTAAGTCTTGCAGTTGGACTTAGCTGTAGTGTAACTGAACAATGAAACTGATTCACACAACTGGATTAAACAATCCACTGTCAATCAAGTCTCCCTGTCCAAGTGGACAGGATGAGTCAATATGAATAAACACGAAAACCATCCAACAATCAAAGCACCCAAAACAACAGCCCAGAAGACAGACACAGGGTGGGACAGAAGTTTTGCTCCTGGCCACAATGCCAACAGCTATAGTGGTCCGTCAGGAATGAGGCATCCTGGCTGAAAAGAAACAGCTTCCAAAGTCTTTCAAATTTCAGGAATAGCATATCTTGCCCAGCTGGTTACTGCATGTTTCATACCTACATGTGGTTTACAAAACAAGCTGTGTCACTGTTCTGAAAGTCCTATACTGTTGCATGTTATACATGCTAAAAGTGCACGTATTTCTCGGTCACTCTTAGTAGACGAAATGTTTTGTTTGAGCTACCTTCCCCCTTACCTCCCTTGATTTGATGAATCTCGATTATTTAGTGTAAACTCTTTAAAATGTGAATGCCTCAAAACCTATTTAATTATACACATGCCATTAAGTCACAAAACTTAATGTGTTTATTTGTTCCAACTGTACTGGACCAAAAAGCCAGTGTTTTCTCCAAAGTGGTATTTTGCGCAATTAATCTTGGCACCATTTTGAATCCTCTGCCAGCCAAACCTTGAATATTTCCTGATTTCTCAAAAAGTACAAGGAAAACTGTCAAATCCAAAATGTACACTAAAATTAAAGTCCATATGCTCTCATTTCATGTATCATATGCCTAGGATATTTTCCCACACAAACTTGCAGCTGCAGAGAAATAACTGATGATGCTGACCTCTCTTGAATGGTTGTCATCTTCGTTCCACTCTTGGTCACTGTCCGAGTTTTGATCTAAATTATCATTCTATGAAATTCAGACTTCTCGATCAAAATCTTGTTTTGACTCCACTTCTGTGATACATACGACTGAAAGTGTGTAAAAAAATTATTATCTAGCAGTCCGTTTCAACAGAGTAATTTTTAATCGAGAACCATATCAAAAGCTCATGTAGACAGCCAAGCGGGAGAAAAGCCAGCTGTGTTTTGAATCCATTTTCAAAGACAAAGTTCTCCGCTCAGACACAGTCTTGGATAATCAAATTTATATGTGTGTGAAAAAAGTGAAATTTCTGCTATTCTTTCACTATAAAATCATTGCATGCTGTTCAGTGATTGTTATCGCAATGGAGAAAAATACGATATAAACTCGTTAAAAGTGAGTTCAGTATCCGACTTTAATGAGCTATAATTCAATACAGCAACAAAGTCATCAAATGTGACATGCTTCCTCTTATTCCTTGGGTTCTAAGGTTTTCAACGATAGTAAATACATTTGAATACTTTGAACAGATGGCTAGCTAGACAACATAGATAGCACACACTGGTGCCAGTTCTCGCCTCGCAAGGCCGTTTGGTCTTCAACACTGTATTGGCTTTGCGGTCCGGTTCTCCGCTTTATATTTAAGTTGTTTAACAGAGAGAGTGCGTGCTCCTAGTGAACGTTCTTGGTGTGAGTTCCTGATGTGTTCTTGGTGTGTGTTCCTGATGTGTTCTTGGTGTGCGTTCCTGATGTGTTCTTGGTGTGCGTTCCTGATGACTGTTCTTGGTGTGCGTTCCTTGTGTGAGCTTCCACCTATGGAAGGGAAATAAAAGGGAAGAAACTCCCATGTTGTGCCCTCTGTGCCTCCTTTGTTGGCTATTGTCCCTTGGTTCCTGAACTTGCCACCATCTGCCTTTCCTGAATGTTCCATTTGAACAGTATTGTAATGTCTTATTTGACGTCCAACACAGCATTTCTTGTTTCGCATCACATTTCAAATGTATCTCCATTTCAATTATCCAGCCACGGCCACAACAAAAACCTTTCTCTTTTCTTTCTTTCTTTTTTTTTTTTGTGAAAATATTTCCATCCAACACCCATTAAGCACCAAATTTGAGAAGTGGTTGCACACTGTTCGTTTTCATCATCCTAAAATTTGTTTGGTTTTGCCTGATGAAGACTCAAGAGGTCGAAATGCATTGTGTTTCATTCTGTAATCCATTTGTATTGTGTCTGGCAGCAGTAATACTCTTTCTTTTCAAAATTTGCTTCATTTTTCCGCCCTCAGTCATCTCGTTTTGAAAATATATATTTTTTTTTTGGTTTTACAGTTCATTTTTCATTCCATCTGACTGTCCTCATGCCCATGTTGCTCATTCTGCCTCCCTGTTTACAGTCACAGCCTTGTTTGTCACACAGCAGCTCTGCCACTGGCAGTCCACAGGGAGCAGTCCATGTCAAACTGCCATGAGCCAACCCATCAAAAACACTGCACTACTGCCAAAATCACTTTGGTTGCGTCAGTGGCATCTATTCTGATCCATCACTGACAGGAAACCACCTACTAAGCTCCCACACTGAAGACAATAAAGTTTTGAAGCCAGCAGGAGTCATCATTTCTGATCTCTCCCATGGATTGCCGTCGTGTCCCTCTCACAATCCCTTCAACTTGCTGATGTCAGCAACCCCAACATAAACTCATCAAGGACGCAGCAGTGGGGAGAAAATCAAAACCAAGGTCAAGGGCAAAAAACCAAGAATACGAGACTACTTGATGATGATCAAAGAGGATGCTAACAATGGCGCACTGGAGTTCCATGTTTGCTTTGAGACTGCAACACCAAGCTGTCCTCTCAGCTTACTGCATAACAGATCTCAGTGTCATCCAGGCCCATCCCATACCAGCAGTGTTGGGCTGGAAATTCACGCACTCTCTCTGACACTTCAATCCATTCAAGCCTTCCCAACTGAGCCCATAGCAAACTCGACTCAGGGCAGGAGCCCATTGGGAAGCAAAAATCTCTTAAAATGAACAGCTGTGATAAGAATTAACCTAAAGACCTTTCAGCTCAGAATCAGTAATGTAAACCACTGCACAGCGACAAAGAATGCCATCTCCTGTACTGGACCGAGCCCTCCATTTCAGAAAGCAACTGCACAGCTTTTTCTCATCAAGAACTTAGTTTTCAATCAGTTTAACTGGCTGGACTTGAACAGATAAAAAGAGAACTAAGGTTTTGCAACTTTCCAATTGAAGAACTAAATTTGCACACCACAAAACTCTAAATGCACTAACAGATTTCAAATGATTCTTTAAAGAAATCCTTGTTATGAATTCTATCTTAAAACATCCCTCCACACATCCACCCCTTTTCACCCCCTCTCTCTCCGCTTTAAAAAACAAAGAGAAGAAAACAGATTGTCAGTCAATAAACACCACCAACTCCCCTCCCCAATACCAATTTAAACAGAATCTTCAAAGCCAGTAAAAGGACATGTTGATAAGGCTGTCCCTTCCTCAGGAGAAACTGATTACTCATAATCCCACCTAATTTTCCGCGTCAAATGACCAGGTGCTCATGACACTGACGGAATGTAGTATGCGCGCGTGTGTAAAAAAAATACATGTTTATGTATATGTGTTAGGTAAAGGCAGAGATGTAATTTTCTTTCTTTACACAACCTTTACGCCCTTTTAATGATGACTTCTAATCTGTGCACACATTTCCAAACTGTGAACAAAAACCTTAAAAAACCTCATCGATCAGCATTTAAAAAAAAATGTCTCAAATTCTGTGGCCCTTCATGCCCTGCTCCCATGATGACCTCAGTTTCGATGTCTTCTCCACATCTGTGGCCTTGGTTTGGTTCCGTCGGGTCACCGGTATCGGCGAGTCCATGGGGGGCTGTCGTTGGACGGACGTGGTGGCGCCCTCCGAAGGGAGAGCTCACTCACACCGGCTCCGCGACTAAGCAATTATTGTCATCAGTAGGGGGCTTAGCAGTTGGCGTCCTGCATATGTTGGATCAGAACAGGCGCCACTGAACACCACCGAAGTTACTCGGCAGCAGTGCAGTGTCTCCTCCGGTGGATTGTCTCGTGATGACTTGACATTGACTGCTCCCTGTGGATTGCTGGTGCCGGGGCTGCGGCAGGACCAGCCGGGCTGTGGCTGTGGACGGGCTGTCGGAATGAGCGGCGTGGGTGCACTGCCTCTGAGATGGCGCAGACGTTTGGGACAGCAAAAAAAAAAAAAAAAAAAAAAAAAAAAAAAAACACCTTAAAAAGCAAAAAGCGACATATTAGATATTTTCACCTATGATTTTCCCCTTGATTATCCTGTTTAAGGGCAAACCACAGACTTTTTTGTATGTTTCAATAGTAGATGCATGCACTGCACTGGGACTGTAAGCCATAATTCAAACACTTTGCTGTCAACACTTTCTAATTTTGGTGCCAAATTTTTTTGGGCGCTCTAAAAAAAGCACATTAAAGAAAGTATCTCAAGCATATGATAACTTGGAACAAACTAATAACACTGCTAGGTGTTTCAATGTTTTTACATCTGGACACCAGTTTTGACTGCTAAGTATTTCAAGAAATGAATTTTTTTTTTAATACTATGCAAACAAAACTGGTGTCTTTCTTGTATTCTTTCAGACATAATCAATATTGTAATTCCATTTCAGCTTGTTATTCAACATAGAATTTTAGCAAGAGTACATACTCAAAGTGTTAACCCATCTAGTGTGTTAGTGTGTGTATGTGTGTGTGTGTGTGTGTGTGTGTGTGTGTGTGTGTAAAACTGTAAGACATTAATTATGTGAAGAAACCATAATGGTCTATAGACACAATATGGTAGTAACATTTTGACAGATCATAATCAATGTTCAGACCATTATCTATCAGGCGTAAATAAGTAGTCAGTATTGTATTTCCGTGTTCGTGCCAATATGAATATAGTTTACAATACGGCATTGTAGATCATCATTGCCAGGCATTTCACTTGGGTATAGTATATACAAGTGTGTATTGATAGCCGTTCTGTTGATTTTCACTGTTAATAACTACTACCTGAAGCAGCTGACCAGAAAAGGAGTTTCATCCAGGGCCATGTCACATGCTGAGCATTTTCAGACTTCATGGTAGTGTTTATGTACAGATCTGTCCCATTCTATTTGCAGCTTGGGGTAAAACAATCTACATTAAACTGTACGATCATACCTCATTTCAAAATTGACAGTTTTCAATTACCAGATTATTATTTTTTTATGTCACATTCTGAACAGAGAAGTGGGTGGAGGGAGAAGGGGAGGGGGGACATTGTATTGTGAGACAGTCCTTATATGGCAAAATCAGATTGGGCAACCAAGTCTTCCAAAAGAATCTGAAATCACATTCAGTATCCAACGACACAGTTCTAAGGTCTATCTCCTGTCTGCACATCAGTACAACAATATGGTCACAATTGACACAGACACACATAGGAACACACACACACACACACACACACACACACACAGTCATCCAGACGACATATTTTTCATACAGCTGTAGCTAGGTGCTAACAATGTATATTTCTTGGTCACAAGTCGTAGACGAGATATTTTGTTCACGAGTTATCTTCCCCTTACCTCCCTTGGTTGAATCTCATTTTTAATGTGTAAATTCTTAAATCATGAATACCTCAGAACCTATATAGTTGTATATACACCGCTGAAGTCACAAAGATTAATGTATTCTATTCATTACAATTGTGTTGGGCTGAGAAGCCCATATTTTCTCTAAAACTGGTCTTTTCCACAATTAATCTTGATGCCATTTTGAATTATCCAACGAACAAACCGTAAATAATTCTTAATTTCACAAAAGTATGAGAAAATCAAAAGAATCCGAGAACGCGCATTGAAAGTGAAAGTGAAGTCCATAAGCTCTCATTTCAAATATTGCATGCCTATGATCTTTTCTGTGCAACCTTGCGACTATACGAAATGACTGACGGTGCCAGTCCCTTGAGCGAGTTGCCTTCTTTGCTGATTGTCGGAGTTTTGATCTAAATTGTCGTTTTATAAAATTCAGACTTCCCAATCGAAATCTTTTTAGTGACTCCATTTCTATGATAGAAGTTACCGAAAATATATAAAAATTAGCATTCGATGGACCATTTCAACAGAATAACATTTCATCGAAGATCGTGTTAGAAGCACATGGCAACGGCCATGTGGTGATGAAAGCAAGTTGTGTTTCCGATCAAATTTTAAACACAATGTTCTCCACACAGACGGCATCCTGGATAATGAAATTTATATGTATAAAAACACAGCAAAATGCCAGCTATTCATTCATTACAAAATCATTTCATGCTCTTTGATATTTTTCATCGAAATAGAGGAAAATATGATGTAAACTCGTTAAAAGTGGGTTCATTCTCGGACTTTAATCACCAATAACTTCACACAGCCACAGAATTGTCAAATATGACTTTTTGCATTTTATTCCTTAGGTTCTGAGGTTTTCACTGATATCAAATATGTTTTCATACTTTGAAAGGACAGCGAGCTAGACAACAAAGAAGCTGCAACAGACAGCACAAATTTTGTCGTTACTGTCTCACGAGGCCCATTTTGAGTGCCACGCTGTGTGGTCTTCTTTGCGGTCCAGTCAAGCTGTATATATCTGGGGCGCTGCATGAGTGCGACCAGTGTTCCCCAGAGTGTCCCCAAGAATGTGTCCCGAGAGAGTGCTCAGTGTGCTGAGTGCAGAGAGAGAGAGAGAGAGCTCCCAGAGCTGTGTTCCTGGTTTGAGCTCCTTGTCATGGAAGAGAAATAAAAGAAGAAAAACTCTGCTTTGGCCTGTGTATCTTCTTGACACGGTTGCTGTCCCTTGGTTGCTGCACTTATCACCATCTGCCTATCTTCACCTGCACACCCCTTACCCCCTGAAAAGCTGAGTGCCACACAGTTGAAGACACTCTAGGCAGCGATAAAACAGATTTTTTTTCTCAAAAAACAAAAAAAGAAAAAGAATCCAAAGCATTCGCTCGTCCGAATATCATGGCACAACATACAGTAAGGCTATAAGGTCACAAACAGTTGGGAAGCAAAGAAAGGATTACACCTCTTAACCCTCAGTGCATACCTTCAATCTCCAAGTCAGCCACTGCTTCAGCAGATGCCTCACCTCGAACACCATTTTCCAAGTCAGGCACACCTGAAAGCAGTCAAGACTGGCCCTCAATACTTCATGTCTTCATGACAAGAAACAGAACAGTCATCCACTGTCTCAGACTTGACTTGTGGGAGAGGGGATTGGAGGGAGTAAAGTAGGACCAAGGTTTGAGGTTGGTAACAAAGTATGCTGCTGATGATCAGTCTGTGTGTTTTGTGTGTGTGTGTGTGTGTGTGTGCAAGTGTGTGTGTGTGTGTGTGTGTGTGTGTGTGTGTGTGTGTGTGTGTGTGTGTAAATATGTGTCTGTGTGTGTGTGAGTCAATATGTGTGTGTGTGGGCAAGTGCGAGTGTGTGTGTGAGAGTGCGAGTGTGTATAAATATATGTGTGTGCGTGTGCGAGTGTGTGTGTGTGTGTGCATGTGTGCATGTGCGTGTGTGTGTGTGTGTGTGCATGCTTGTGTCTGTGTCAGTGAGTGAGTGAGTGAGTGAGTGAGTGAGTGTGTGTGTGTATGTGTGTGTGTGTGTGTGTGTGTGTGTGTGTGTGTGTGTGTGTGTGTGTGTGTGTGTGTGTTCATGTGTGTGTGCATACAGAGTGTGTGTGTGTGCGTGTGTGTGTGTGTGTGTGTGTGTGTGTGTGTGTGTGTGTGTGTGTGTGTGTGTGTGTGTTCATGTGTGTGTGCATACAGTGTGTGTGTGTGTGTGTGTGTGTGTGTGTGTGTGTGTGTGTGTGTGTGTGTGTGTGTGTGTGTTTGTTAAGTTTTACGTCTTTTCACATGGCCTGTTTTCAGACGATTGTGATATTTGTAAATGATATACATCAAGATGACATTGATATTATTATACAAATGAAAACATAATTAAAAATAAAGCTTAAATCAGTGACCATGAACAACATAAACAATGTTTGCTTCAAAAATACTGAAATCTCATACTAATGCACCGATAGGACTGCGAAGTAAATATTGTGATACATTAGCCTAAAATGAATGATTTGAAGTTAGAGTCTTAAAATCATCAATTGCAGGATTATTTGGTAACTGAAAATTGGGTAGGTTCTGCCGCATAGTGGGACAATTAAATAGTATATGAAAGGTCAAAAGTCTTTCCCCACATATGCATTTTGCAGTATCAACATATTTACATTTTAATGAATTATATTTTAGTCTAAAACACAAACTGGAAATTTCCCTTTGAAAAACATTCAACAAAGACATGGTATAAGAGGTGTGTGCTGATTTACATAATAACCCCACAAGCTTTGGTGTCTTTTTCTAAAAGATTATAGCATTCCTTTACAGACAAAGGAATATAAACATTTTCACAACAAATTCTTTGTCCTGCACCTCCTCTAGCTACTCTGCCCATTCATTTCCATAAATACCACAATGTGATGGAACCCTTGTAAATGTTACACTGGAACCCTTTTGAACTGGAAAATGTATGATGATTAATTTCAATTACTAAGTCACATCTGTCTTTAGACTTCATGGATTTCAGAGTAAATACAACAGATTTAGAGTCAACACAAAAAAGTATCAGAAATATAACCATAGGGAGTTTAACAATGTATCGCAGAGCCATGAGAATGGCTACTAGTTCTGTGGTGAAAGATAGAATGACCTGCACCAATAAGAAACGATTTTTCTTTCTTTAGTCCAGGTATTACAAACCCAGCACCCGCCACATTATTGTCAATAAGAGAACCATCGGTACATACCTTCAAATGGTTAAAATATTTGAATGAACATAGATCGAAAAGAAACAGCAAGTAGATGAGGGTTATCACTTTTTTTTTAGATCGTCATTAGAAAAGTCAAAATCTGCTCTGTTCAGTTCCCATGGAGGAATTGGAGACGTAATCGAACGCTTACCTATGTAGCCGGGTGCTAACAGTGTATATTTCTTGATCACCCATCGTAAAAAAAAAATTTTGTTCATGAGTTATCTTCCCCCTTACCTCCCTTGGATGAATCTCATTTTTTTTTTTGTGTGTGTAATTTCTTTAAATCATGAATACCTCAGAAACTGCATAATTGTGTACACGTCGCTGAAGTCACAAAAATTAATGTATTCTATTCATTTACAATCGTGTTGGACTGAGAAGCCTATATTTTCCCTAAAACTGGTATTTCAACCAAATTAATCTTGGCGCCATTTTCAATTGTCCGATGATCAAACCGTAAATAATTCTTGATTTCACAAAAGGTATTAGAGAATCCAAAGAATCCATGAAAGCGCACTGAAAAGTACAGTCCATAAGCTCTCATTTCGTATATCACATGCCTATGATCTTTTCAGTACAAGCTTGCGACTATACGAAATGACCGACGGCGCCGGTCGCTTGAGCGAGTCGCCTGGTTTGTTCACTGTCAGTGTTTAGAGATAAATTGTTGTTTTTATGAAATTCGGACTTCCCAATTGAAAGCTTTTTAATGACTCCATTTCTATGATAGAAGCAATCGAAAATATATAAAAACTATCATCCGATGGACCATTCCAATGGAATATTATTTTATCAAAGGTCATGTTAGAAGCACATGGCGATGGCCATGTGACGCTAAAGCAGTTGTGTTTTCTATTAAATTTTAAACGCAAAGTTCTCCGCTTGGGCGGCATCTTGGATAATTAAATTTGTATGTATAAAAAGAGCGAAATGCTAGCTTTTAATTCATTACAAAAATATTTCATGCTGTTCAGTATTTTTCATCGCAATAGAGGAAAATATGGCGTAAACACGTTAAAAGTGGCTTCATTCTCGGACTTTAATCACCAATGACTTTACACAGCCACGGAATTGTCAAATATGACTCATTGCATTTTATTCCTTGGGTTCTGAGGTTTTGATCGATATCAAATATGTCTGGATACTTTGAACGTACGGCGAGCTAGACAACGCAGAAACTGTGGCAGATAGCAGAAATTTTGTCATTTGCTGTCTCGCAAGGCTCATTTTGCCCCCGGCGCTGCGTTGTTGGCTTTGCGGTTCAGTCAAGCTGTATATAAAAGAGGCGCGGCGTGAGTGCAATCAGTGTTCCCTGGTGCGAGCGATCACTGTGGGAGAGGAAATAAAAGAAGGAAAACTCCACGTCGTCTCGGTGTCTTCTTGACTGGCTGCTGTCCCTTAGTTCCTACATTTACCATCGTCTGCCTGTCTTCACCTGCACACCCCTTACCCCTCCACACCATCACATTAAAAAAAACAGAACCCAGGTCTTTCAAATCACGGGAAAAGGAGTTGGGGATGGCATATTATTAAGAAATGTCCACTCTTGATATTTTAGGTTGGTCTGTTTTCCCGGAGATTTTACAACAATGCTACCTTTGTTAGTGGATGTACTTTAGATGAATTGTCTATATTAAAATGGCAGTGCCATTAAAAAAAAAAAAAAAAAGAAAAAACAAAACACACACACACACACACACACAGAGAAAGGGTGAGGAGGGTGCTAGTTACTCGAAGACCCAGAGAAGAACAAGCAAGCCATGACGTATATAACATTTTCGACGTAATGGCCAAATGACGTACAGGTACACAGACGTCATTGTTTTTTGTTTGTTTTTGTTTTTGTTGCAGAATTCTTTTGACATAAAAAACAAAGAAAAATCCCAAATTATAATAATCACAACCGAAATAAAGCCTGAGATGACAGTCGAAAAACAGACGATTGTACATGAAATGAACCGATACTACCAATTATAACTGAATAAGCAGAGCAGAACGATTAAATGAAAGGCCAGAGGAGGATCAGGATTGCCAAGCAAAACTGCAGCTGGCAGTGCCGATTAAGAAAAAAAAAAAAAAAAAAAAAAGAAAACACACTGTTTTCAATCAAATTAACACCAAATATCTACATTGTGAGAGAGAAGCAAATCCCTAACACAACTCTACAGGACCTAGCCACAATTAAACCACGGAAATGATGCAAATATCAACAGAAGAAAAACAGACACAGCCACTTCGTTTCAATTCCAACATCTGAGTCTCTGTGTGTGTGTGTATGTGTGTGTGCATGCGCACGCGCGCCTGTGTGTACATGTGTGTGTGTATGTACATGTGTACGTTTCTTTCTGTGCGTGTGTGTGTGTGTGTGTGTGTGTGTGTCTGTGCATCACTGTGTGTGCGACTTAATTAAATGTATCATTTATCATCAAGATTTAGTCAGTGAATGATAACAATAACTCAATTCATTTTTACCTCTCTTTTTTTTTTTCAGGTAGTCCAAACTGTGGAATTGGCATCTGCCATGACATGCCTTGTTGTCGTCAACATATTACAGACCAATCAAAAAGCAAGACACTTAAGAGTGCTGGACAGACTTGACGCTCTGCATTATCACTGACAAGCTGTCGCAACGTTCATTTCTAATCCAGCTAATTAAGCCTGCTGTAACAATGGCCAATTCTTACCGATTGTGTTGAGGCGGCGTCTTTTAATGGGCCGAATCGGAGTAATTTCTGCCGATGCTCTACGCTTCCTTCCTGTCAAAGAGACAGAAAACAAATTGTCAGTTACCATCACACATTATGAAAACCATCTCTTTCTCACCGATTTCAGCACATAACCTTTTCATAAGCTTTCCACAAATAACTATGGACATCATAAGGATTTCACTGAAAACCTTTAATAGACAATGACTTTATACACCTTTACCCCCGACAGTTTTACATCACAATTTAAATATATTACTGTCATGCTTTTGAAGACTATTTTGTTTTCGTTTGGCGACCAAAACATCACAAACCGGGATGATGGTGGGGTCATGCCGATGAGAGGAGTAGGTGTTTGAGCATTTTTCACCCAATTACAATTCCTGCTTAGCTTTCATTTACATGCTACAGATGTAGTTTTGTATGACTTCCAATGTTTAGCTTCCAATCATTTTTATTTAATAACCAATTCGTTCCTGTTCCACCCTTAATTTCAAATTTCACTAAGTCAAGTGACCTTGCCCGACAACGCTTTTGAGGCCTAAAATCAAATGAACAGCTAAAACTAGCACAGCAGCAGTCGGAAAATGCACAGAATATTTGTGCCTATGTTTCCTTTCATGAAATGAATTAAGCAGTATTTGTCTTATGTACTCCATTCTCACCGTCTGGGGTGGTGGTGGGGATGATGATGATGATGATGTTGATGATAGTGTGTGTGCGTGTGTGTGTGTCTGCATGTGTGCATGTGCATGTGTGTATGTGTGCGTGTACATGTGTGTATGTGTGTGTGTGTGTGTGTGCGCGCGCGCACGCGCGTCTGTGTTAGTGAGTAAGTGAGCGAGAGCGTGCGCGCGCGCGCGCGCGCGCGTGTGTGTGTTTGTGTGTGTGTGTGTGTGTGTGTGTGTGTGTGTGTGTGTGTATGAGTGTGAGTGTCTCTGTGTGTGTGTGTGTGTGTGTGTGTGTGTGTGTGTGTGTGTAGTAGAAGTAGTAGTACTTTAATTTTACATCTTTTCACAAACTGTGATATTAGACAAGAAAGGAGATAGACAGGGAAATAGAGGGAGACAGATAGAGTTTGTTCATATTGCAAATGTGTGTGTGTGTGTGTGCATGCATGCGCGTGCGTGTGTGTGTGTGGGGGGGGGGGGGGGGGGGGCCTGGGAGTGAGTGGAGGGTGGTGTACATAACATCAGAAAACAACCAGACAGACAAATGAATAAACAAACCAATCTATACACACTAACAATATCAGGTTAAAGCAAATACCTGACTGGAATACAAATCAAGCAGGAAGTAACTTTCAAAGCAAAATCAATATCAGAAAAAATATCTGTCACAGACATGCCTGATAAATGTGGCAGAAATGCCTTAAGAGGCACACATTCAAACAGAACATGATCTCTTGTCAATTTTGTTTCCCCACATATGCATTTTGTTGCAGAGCTATATTTAGTTCTAAAAGCATCCAGTTTCAATAGATGAAATATTGAAACGAAGTTTCTGTATTGATGCATATCATAAATGTGCAGATTTTGGATGCTTTTGAAATGATCAATACTAAAGAGAGGATTATTTTGTGTCTGAACATGGGTAACAGCCTTGTTCTGCCCATTTCTGAAATATTCCCAAGCTGTTTGTTTTAAAATTTGTTGACTCTCTTTCAAAGTGAACGGTATGGAAATAGTTTGTTGCACCCTCGTTCCATTTTCAGCGCCTTTTTTCGCACATCTGTCAGCAAGTTCATTGCCCAAAATTCCACAGTGTGATGGAACCCAGAAGAAAGTTATATCTGTTCCTTTACAAATGAAGACGTGGATTAAATGTTGAATTTCCTTCAAAATAAAGTTATCTGAATTTGAATTTAAAAACTTAATCGATTGTAACACTGACAGCGAATCTACACAAAACAAGACTTGAAAAATTGACTGCGGTAAATCAATTAGAAATGTCAACGCCATAAGTATATCGCTATCATTTCAGCTACGAATATGGAGCGATATTTTCCAATGAAATATGCTTTTTCTACTTTCAGCGATGGAATAACAAATGCTGATCCGGCCTCTTTGTTACTCGTCAACGATCAATCTGTGTACACCTTAAGATGGTTGGAATATCTATCTTGCATTTGCATCTTCGTTAAATATGACAAGATGTAAGGTTGATTCGCTTTCTTTGTATCAGTGTAATCAAGATCAAACTTCGCCCTCTTTTTTTCCCCAAGTTGGAATGGGATCTATAAGAGACGAGACGTTTTTGACAAAAGACTTAACATCTCTATTA
The DNA here is from genome assembly GCA_016801955.1 of Conus betulinus. Taxonomy (NCBI): domain Eukaryota; kingdom Metazoa; phylum Mollusca; class Gastropoda; order Neogastropoda; family Conidae; genus Conus; species Conus betulinus. The sequence continues at coordinate 20,971 of JADBJO010021569.1, forward strand.
CTTTTCTTAACAAATCAGCAATGTATGAACTGATAGTGCACACAAAGGTAATATTTTTTGCTCTTATTGGATAATCACTCTCTGGGTTTATAGATATTTCCGTTTCATTCACACCTTCCAAGGTTGAACATTTCATGAAATATTTTGCAAGTGATAGATTCCTATATTTCATTTAATGGTAAAACGTCTATTTCTCTGTTTGTCCCCAAAGTGGAGGCATATACCGGAACTCCTAGACATAATTTTAAGGCTTTGCTATCTATACTTTGTAGTTTTTGTAACAAATATTTAGGTGCACTAAAGAAAGCCTCTTGGGCGTATGATAATTTAGAACGAATTAATGCCAAAGCCAAGAGCTTAAGTGTTTTTCCATCTTGGCACGAGCTTTGCTTGCTCAAAATTTTCAGAAAATTTTAAGGTTTTTCTTACCTTATTTAAAAGGTAATCAATATGGATATTCCATGTGATTTTCAATGTGAAGTGGACACCTAACAATTTAATTAAGTGCACATACGCAAGTGTTATCCCATCCAGCTTAAAAGATCGTAAATCAGAGGGATCATCCCCACTGTTGAATAAAACCATATTAGATTTTTCATGGGAAAGCTTTAGACCATTTATAAACAAGTATTTGCTAAGGTTATCTAGCTCTGCCTGATAAAGTTTTCTGTGGTAATTTATTGTTCTTTTGGGTGTGTTTTTTCTCATACAAGTATTCATTCACATACATAGATCATCAGCAAATTGTACAACTGTAGCATTTGTGTGTGTGTGTGTGTGTGTGTGTGTGTGTGTGTGTGTGTGTGTGTGTAACTCTAAGACTTTAATTATCTCAAGGAACCTTAATGGTCTATAGATACAACATGGCGGTAACATTTTGACAGATCATAATCAATGTTCAGACCATTATCTATCAGGCGTAAATAAGCAGTCAGAATTGTATTTCCGTGTTTGTGCCAATATGAATATAGTTTACAATATGGTGTTGTACATCATCATTGCCAGGCATTTAACTTGGGTATAGTATATACAAGTTTGCGTCTGGTATACACATTGATAGCTGTTCTGTTGATTTCACTGTTAAGTAGCTAGTACCTGAAGCAGCTGACCAGAAAAGGAGTTTCATCCAGGACCATGTCACATGCTAGCATTTTCGGTCTTCTTGGTAGTGTTTAGGTACAGATCTGTCCCATTCTATTTGCAGCTTGGGGTGAAACAATCTACATTAAAACTGTTTGATTATACCTCGTTTCAAAATTGACAGTTTTCAATGACCAGATTAGTTTGTTTGTTTTTCTATCACATTCTGAACAGAAAGATTGGTGGAGGGAGAAGGGGAGGGAAGACATTGTATTGTGAGACGGTCTTTATATGGCCAAATCAGTTTGGTCAACATATATCTCCTGTCTGCACATCAGTACAACAATATGGTCAATTCACACAGACACACAGAGACACACACACACAGTCATCTAGAAGACATATTTTTCATACAGCAAAAGCTAAGCGCCACACAGTTCAAGACACTCT
>JADBJO010021570.1:7500-20000 GCA_016801955.1 Conus betulinus
ACTGATCATGTGACCCTTCCCAGTCCACGTGGCGTGTGAACTGTATGCTCTGTGCCCACAGGGGGACCTGAACTAGACAGAGAGAGACAGAGAGACAGAGAGAGAGAGAGACAGACAGACAGACAGACAGACAGACAGACAGACAGACAGACACAGACACAGACAGAGACAGAGAGACAGAGAGGCAGACACAGAAAGACAGACAGAGAAAGAGACAGACAGACAGACATACAGACAGACAGAGACAGAGAGAGCGACCCATTACCAGTGTCGGAGATAACACACCACAGGACAAAGGCAAGGACACCAGGTGTGTGCCAGTGACTATGCTAAGTGTCCAGCGTCACGCATAGGGGAAAAACCCCGTCGCCTTCCGTCTTCAGTGACTGAAACCCTGGTCACAGGAGAAGACAGGACACCTTGCGATCAGTCTGTGATCTGTAGAACTGAATGGACCTCTGTTCATAGGAGAAGACAGGACACCATGCGATCAGTCTGTGGACTGTAGAAATGAAACCCTGGTCACAGGAGAAGATAGGATACTTTGCTATCAGTCTGTGGACTGTAGAACTGAAACTCTGGTCATAGGAGAAGACAGGATACCTTGCTATCAGACTGTGGACTGTAGAACTGAAAACTCTGGTCATAGGAGAAGACAGGACACCTTGCGATCAGTCTGTGGACTTTAGAACTGAAACCCTGGTCATAGGAGAAGACAGGATACCTTGCTATCAGACTGTGGACTGTAGAACTGAAACTCTGGTCATAGCAGACAGGACACCTTGCTATCACACTGTGGACTTGTAGAACTGGAAGGTGATCAAAACAATGTGTTTTCATGCGGCAAAGCTGTGCAGCAAAAAGCCTCCCCTATGTCCGCCGGTCAGAGCACCTGCTGTGAGCTGTTTATCAACGAATGCGTCACATGGTGATAAAGCAAAGTGTTAGACAATACAATCAGCTGACGATGTGTCTTCTGTCTATATGTCATTACAGCAAAGTGTTAGACAATGCAATCAGCTGACGATGTGTCTTCTGTCTATATGTCATTACAGCAAAGTGTTAGACAATACAATCAGCTGACGATGTGTCTTCTGTCTATATGTCATTACAGCAAAGTGTTAGACAATACAATCAGCTGACGATGTGTCTTTTATCCATCTGTCATCACACCGGTCTATACTCAAATGAAGACAATATAAAGAAGGAAAAAAAAAAAAAAAAAGAAGAAAGAAAGAAGGATCAGCTTCCTCTGTCTTCTCACGCACAAATGTATGCAGGCATACACGCAGGAATGTTTACTCATGCACACGTTCACGAGCACACACACACACACACACACACACACACACACGCACACGCACACACACGCAGGCACACACACGCACACACACGCACGCACACACACACACACACACACACACACACACACACACACACACGTGCGCGCGCGCACACACACACACACACACACACACACACACACACACACACACATGCATGCACGCACGCACACACACACACACACACACACACACGCACGCACGCACGCACGCACACATACACAATATATTTCACATATGCGCGCGCCCAGTTTTAAGAAGAATGCTATCCCAGAAAAAAGCTGGTGTGCAATACCGTAATATGTTTGTTGAGTTTTCAACAAAAAACAAAAAACAAAACACAAAACAAAACCAACCAAAGGTGCCACCTAAGAAGCAAAACTGAAAAGGCAGAGGAGTCAAATTACCACTTTCCGCGGTCACTGAGGAGAAACAATCAGGTTTTGAAATACTGGTATCTAGCCAGGAGTTTTATGTTAGTGAGCTTCCTCCCCATTGGAGATTGTCTCCCTTTGGAGACTATATAAGCTTGCTGAAGGTTCAATTTGAGAAGCATTTATTACTCCCCATTCACCCACTCAAGCACATACTGTTAGTTAGGCAGAATTATCTACCACTGCAGATATGAAGGCTTATCACCCCTCAATTTCTACAATCTAAGACATAAGAGCAAGCTTTGTTTATAATTCAATATTTCTTGCAGTCATTGCAACACCAAGCTGCTCTGTAAGTTGCTGGAATGGTGCTCGGTACTTATCCTTCTTTTATATATATATATATATATATATATATATATATATATATATATATATATATATATATATATACATATATACTATATATATACATATATATATATATATATATATATATATATATATACTTCAAATTGAGCAATAAAGTGGCAATATCAATAATGTATGGATCATACTGGATACAAGGTTCCTTTTGATATTTTGTCAAAATTAAAACTGTTATCGCCGTCCATTCTTTTGAAAGTGAACAATCTAATGACAGACTATGAACTGAAATACATTTCCCAAAAAGAAACAAGATACGTTACGACCACGCATGGTGTTGCATGTGTGCATTCTTAACTTTGTGTTGACTCCGAGTTTGCCTGGCAGTCACGAAACTGGTGTTGCATGTGTGCATTCTTAACTTTGTGTTGACTCCGAGTTTGCCTGGCAGTCACGAAAACTGGTGTTGCATGTGTGCATTCTTAACTTTGTGTTGACTCCGAGTTTGCCTGGCAGTCACGAAACTGGTGTTGCATGTGTGCATTCTTAACTTTGTGTTGACTCCGAGTTAGCCTGGCAGTCACGAAACTGGTGTTGCATGTGTGCATTCTTAACTTTGTGTTGACTCCGAGTTTGCTTGGCAGTCACGAACCTGGTGTTGCATGTGTGCATTCTTAACTTTGTGTTGACTCCGAGTTTGCTTGGCAGTCACGAAACTGGTGTTGCATGTGTGCATCCTGAGTCTTGTGTTGTTGACTCCATGTTTGTTTGGCAGGCATTGCAAAACTGGGACTGCAGAGTCAGAATAAATCAACCCTGTGAAATAAAGAACTCAATTCATTGTGTAAAGTCTCAGGGTATAACTGACGTTTTCTGTTGGGTTCTATTACATTGTGTTCAGTGGAGTGAAATTGCTCTCTTTGCGCGCTCTCTCTCTCTCTCTCTCTCTCTCTCTCTCTCTCTCTCTCTCTCTTAAGCACAGATGAAATTGTCATTCTCTGATTAAAATTGAACTTAAGTTAGGATGCATTGTTAGAACACATTACCTGCGCAATTGATTATGGTATACAAGAGGAACATAACTGTATTGACTTTATTCGTATACCTGCTCATACAGTGAGTAATGTGCCACAGCCTGCTAGGTGAGTCATGTCAGACTGAGATCCCAGCCATTGCAGAAGTTTGGCTTCGTTGGATCGCCTCCGTTTTTCCACGAGTGTGTTGAAGGTGTACATGAAGGGATTGATAGCGGAGTTCAAGGGCAGTACGAATATAGCCAGTGCCACGTTCACCTCACCAGGGATGGGAGTACCAGCCAGTGCCAGCATCCCACACAGTCCAATGGGAAACCAGCACAGGAAATCTGTCACTGCAACAGTGATCAGTCGCTGGGCTATGGTCATGTCCCGGGATATGTTTGTCGTGTTGGTCTTGAAGGCATTGTTCTGTATTGACTGATAAATAAGTGCTTGGCCAGCAGAGATAAATAAGAACAGAACAAAATTAAAGACAATCAGTAAAGTGAACGAGTATTGCTTTCCCCTAAAGTCTCGCGTTGTCACTGGTAACGGAACGCAGATGCCAGTTTGACTGTAAAACTCCCAGTGTGACAGCATGGGGAGTGAAGGCAGTGAGGCCAGAACCCATCCCATGGACCAAGACAACAGACAGGCCATGGCTGCTGACCTTCTTCTGAACCGGAAAGTGCTGAATGGAAAATGAAGGACCAGAAAACGATCCAGTGTGATCAGCCAGATGATCAGAGCGGACACGTCACTGGACAGCAGACACAGAGAACCAGCCACTGTACAGACTATACTGTCTCTCCACGCGTCATCAAACTGCAGATATCTGCCACGGAACTGTTCATCAGCTGTTCCAATGATGGCGATGTAGACACCCATCAGAAAGTCAGCCAGCGTAAGGTTAAGGACAAACACACTGAAACCGCTCACAGAGGTCATGCTCCCTGTTACTAAGCGTGCGCAGAAACAGAAAACATTACCACTCACCGAAAGACAGCTTATCATCCACAGAGAGCCCCGATAGAACCACGACTGCAACAGGTCTTCACACGAGAAAATGTCATCCTTGGGGGCATAGCAAGCGGCGTCGTCAAAATAACTTAGGAGAATCTGGGGGCAGCATAGTTTATAGTTTCTGTCTCAACAAGACTCAAAACGTGAAAGGGTCTTTGAACATGTTTGGTGGAAACATAACCAGTGGGCTGCCATACATGTGAAGTTCGGTTAATTGAGGTGTAAAGTGAAATCCACTGGGACTGATGGTATGAATAGCAGTAAAACTTAAGTTGAGTGTCTGTGTGTGAATAAACGGCACAAATGCACGCGAATCAAACACTGTTAGTGCTGTGAATGACAGATCTACCAGCAACAGATTCCTGTGCTGAACAACAGACGATAACCGAGTAGAAAGGGGAGGTGATGGGGTTCTTGGAAAGTGACAATGTTTGTAAATTGTACAAGCCAAGGAAGGCAGTCATGTTCACTAGCTGCACATCGTTCTCACTGAGGTCGAGAAACTTTAGGTTTAACAAGGTCATGGCGGGGACAATAGTCAAGGAACATCGGGCGAGAACGAGATGAACGAGATAGGTGAGTTGGCTGACATCAGAAAGTGTATTCCAGAGCTGGTTCCATCCAAAGAGCGAATGTCTGGGGAACCGTATAGCGGAGACAGGCTGGTGACAAAAGAACGTGTGACCCTTGACACAGACAGCCCTCGGGACAGCTGATGTCACACATCATTTCATCATCATGCATTGGACAGTGAGGCCAGCATCACACAGGTGGTCAGTGTGTAGACAGGTTGTGGATGCTCTGCATCTGAAAAACCGCGGACACATCATGTCTTCACATTCCTCCTCATCCATGTGGTCCAAACAGTCGTACATTCCATTGCACCGTGTGTAAACTGGCAGGCAGTCATTGAAGTCACCTGGACAACGGTAAAAGCTGTCTGGACAGGACTCACTGAAATCCATTTGGATTGAGCTAAACTTCATGATGCCATCAAAACTAACCAGAGCGGGGGAAGGAAAAAAAACGAAGTCTCTATACTCCACATTCTGTGTGTATTGCAGCTGTGCTCATCGGAGCGATCTGGACACTGGGGGGTCTGATCACAAACGTTAGTGTACGAAATGCACTGGCCATTAGTGCAAGTGAACATGTTGATGCAAGCAGGATGGGAACAGAATGATTCATCACTGCTGTCCTGACAATCAGATATGAAATTGCACACCAGAGTGTATGACATTGTGGTAATGTGATCATTGCATGTAAATGTCGGAACTAAGATTGTGTGTTCATTTCCTGTAGGTGACTGGATTTTATGAGACAAGTGAAGATTAAAATGGCAAGGTCTGTACTGTTGACTACATACGTTTAACTGAAGAGAGCCACACAGAAGAACTGTGTATGACACATGACCATATGAACACGTCATAGAGTCTTGTCGCCAAGGCATCACAAAGTGAGTGTTATTTAATGAAACTGGCTTTAGATGAAGTGATTGTTCACTAGTCCTATTTGTTGTGAAGGCACAGACTATACCACTCATCTTCATTGTTGAGCGAGATGCACAACCTGATCGTTTATGTGCCATGAAAGGGAAATAGCTTAAATGATAGCATTGCGTAACTCCCATGTGCACGACTGAGGAACCCTCCGAAATACGAAACTGAATGATAAAACAGAGATCTGCCCTGGTAAAATTCATGTACGTACATTGGAGGCAATGACATATCGTTTGAGTAGATTCCAACCCAAAAATTAGATAGCTTCACCCCATGAAGTCCTGTAACATTAAGAACTATACCAAGCCAGTCAAACACACAGACAGGCAGATTTTCCATACCCCCCAACGAATGACAATGTTCGACAACAACTTTGTTGATATCTACAGTATGACCACTCAATCCGGGGACTTCGCGCACAAACGAGTAGCACCGTCCACACATGGCTATCATGCCCTGGCAGTCAGCACTGCTGAAGGGACAGTGTTCTGCTTCATCCCGTCCATCCTCACACTCTGTCTTCAAGTTACATTCCATGTGGTGACGGAAATTGGAATAGTCATCCACTGAGCAGTTCCAGAACCCACTGGGCAATTTCTGAAGGGCTTGGCCTTCAGGAAAAAAAAGTGAACAAAAGTCGAAAGCAGCGAGTCATGACACAGGACTTTCTCTTCACCTTCAGACTCAGTTTGTGGCATTGTGTAAAGGGGCCACAACCAGTTGATCAGAATCACTTTCTGTAAATATTTCAGCCCGCAGTTTTCCCAGATAGTTCACCGACAAAAGAGACTGCTGTGACAGACGATAGAGAGTGACATGGGGCAATCGACATCTCAGTGAGCTTGAAACTAAGCATGACAGTGTGTCTGATGGGAGCCAGCAGGTGTCCCCACAAACCGGGAGCCATGCTGACTCAGGTTTCCTCTTGTCAGGCTTAAGTGTGTCCAGGGGTCGCCTGACACAGATGTTAAAGTTCTCCTTTTTTTTTTTGTCCCGCCGTGCCCTCTCTTTCAGTTCATTCACAAACTAAAGAGTTAAACACATCCAACAATTTATTAATATCGATTAATGAAACAAAAGAATAATAATTATGAAGATTGCAAATAACAGACTATAGGTTAAGTTTGTAGAGTGTTTTCTGACGGATTCAGTCCTTTCCCTTGTACTACAGAGTCACTTTCGATGTCTTTTAAAGTGTAGTGCTGGCTCTCTCACGGTTCAGCTGCAGGCTCGCGTGTCACAGCAAATCACTTGCAAGGTGAAACACAACGTGTGCTGCACAGTTCTTGCAAAGCTCCGGACGCTCCTCTGAGACGGCCGAACAGGGTGACGTACAAGGGAGAGAGATCCGTCAGGAACAAGGAAATAGAAGATCAAAAACAAACCCCACATAAAAATTCTGTAGAATAAAAAGGGGCGTCACGGCGCCTACGTCAACGCCGTGACGTCTTTTGCTGTTCCTTCTCCGCTATGTGTCTCCCGGAGCGCGACCCTCGTAGGCTGGCACCACCCGCCGGCTAGTTCGATCCTCCTGCTTTCTACCAGCTGATGAGGTCTGCCTGGATGTTTCTGGCGTGGACTGGACCTCACCAGGGTGATATGGTCAGGAGGGGATGACACTGACGGTGATCCTACGGATGGTAGTGGTCGAAACACTCCAGGGAGCTTGCGCGCCTTGTTGCCTCTTGCATGGGCTTAATGGAACTGCAACGGTTCCAGCCTTTTGCCTAGCGTCGCGCTGATCTGTGTTCATAGTGACCAATGAGAGGACAGGAGAGTCCTATCCTGCCAATCATAACCCATCGGTCACTATGACATCTCTATGATGTAATATAGCTAAATTATGAAGAGACACCAATAATTTAGAATTGTGTTCCAAATAAAATGTGGGTCAATGGGTTAGCCGATGAGGAGATGTGCTTGATGTCTGACAACACCCCCCCCCTTAAGTCGAAAATCCCATTTTCGATAAGTTACAACAACGCACATTCACCACAAGGCTAACGTCTTCGATCCACAATACATCGTAACTGACTCATCAAAACACTCTTCTGTTTCCCCTAGTGGAACACGTCCACCTTTCAAGTTCAAGGTTTTCGCCAAGCTTTAAACTCACTTGAATGACGTGTTATCCGAAAATCGTCACTGTGTGACATAATTTCCACCTGCCCTGCACAGGGCTGTACGTAGGTCTAGCTCGACCGCCAAGCTTCAAAAGTCGTCAGTCTGTGACGTCAAACTGCCTACCTTCATACTCGCTCGCAGGGATGGCCAGTTCAAAGGAAAGTCGTCACTAGTGACGTCAAACATGCTTGCACTCCCCAAGCCACTGAACGAAGGAATTACTATCTCCTCTTTCTTCCGTCCTCCGCACAATTTCATAACCCGAAAATGTGCATCAAAATTTCAATTTAAAATCACATGTACAACTCAGGAAGATGATTCCTTCAACACTAAACACTTTAACTATTTCTGCAACTGCTCAAAGCCAAAACAACATGACACAGAAGGTCCAATATTAAAATACAACTCGGAACAACTTCGACCCCTACTGTTCTCACTGCGTGTACTATGATTTAGCTCGAACAAAGTTCTGTCAGTCAGCAGCATCTCTTCCCAATTTCTTTTTTGTCTCTTTTCGTGCTCTAGAATGTACTCGTCACAAAAATTTGCAGACCTCGAAGTTTTGCTTCGCTGAAGCACGACCCGAAGATTAAATAACTGAGTCTGCACTATACCATGTGCGCAGTTATTCACGTTCCTATCCTGGAACAAAAACTAAACACGCTGTTTCGTGGCTCACAGCAGCTACATTGCCGCCACTGACTACTAGTATAATAACACCAGCATGGCAAGCTCTACCACATCCTTGGTACCCCTGGCTTCCATACCCTACTCCGACAGTACCTTCTTGTGGTCCACTACTAGAGAACGCGTCATTGACCACCATCACCAGTGGTCGTAAGGCACAAGTCAATGAGGCCAAATTTTCCGAGTTATTCCTGAGACTTCATAGACTGGCAGAATCAACATTTAGATTCCATGGGACAACCTCAAACTTGTTGGCTACGTCAGCACACATTCTGTTACATGGAAACATTAGAACGCGCGACTCAGGTAGTCGGCGCCAATGTTTTCTTTCCCAGGAATGACCCTTACCCTGAAGTCGTGTCCTTGGAGCTGAATAGCCCAGCGCATCAGCCTTCCATTCTCTGTTTTATTCTTCTCCAAATACTGGAGGGGCTGATGGTCTGTCTGTAGATCAAACTGCCGGCCATACAAATACACCTCAAACTTCTTTATGGCCCAAACAATTGCCAGGCATTCCTTTTCTATCGTCGCATATTTTTGTTCGGCTGAACTTAGCTTCTTGCTAGCATAAGCTACTGGGCATGAGCTGCTCGTCATGTTCTTGTAGCAGGACTGCACCTAACCCTTTGTCACTTGCATCTGTCCTGAGAACAAATGGTTTGTCACTGTCAGCAAGTCTTAGAATGGGTGAACTGATCAATTTGTCTTTGAGCGTGTTGAAAGCTTTCTCACATTTGTCACTCCATCGGACTGGGTCGGACTGACCCTTTTTGGTGAGATTTGTCAGCGGGGTAGCTAACTCCGCAAAGTTTGGTACGAATTTTCGGTAGTATGACGCAAGACCCAAAAATGCTCTGACTTCTGTTTTTAGTTTTGGGACGCTCAGCACTTTTTTTTTTTTCTCTACCTTTTCATCTTCTGGTAGCATCACTCCCTTCCCTACTTGATGACCAAGAAAGGACAATTCCTCAAACCCTAAGTGACATTTGCTAGGTTTGACCGTAAGGTTTGTCTCTCCTAGTCTGGTGAATACTGCTTCTAGCGCTTCTACATGCTGATCCCATGTTTCAGTGGCGATCAGAACATCATCCATGAAGTTTTCTACATCATTACGCTGAAGTGGCAATAATAATTTTCTCATCATCCTTGAGAAAACCGCACTGGCATTCTTCATTCCGAACGGCATGCGTTTCCATTGGTACTGGCCTGTGGGTGTGGAGAATGCCGTTTTTGCTCTATCCTCTAGTTTCATGGGTAATTGCCAGAAACCCTTTGACAAATCTATCTTGCTGAAATACTTCGCCTTACTCAACTGGCAAAGAGCTGATCAGTGTTTGGCATCGGTTCAGCGTCAAAGATAGTTACTGCGTTCAATTTTCTGTAATCAATACAGAAACGCACTTTTCCATCCTTCTTCTGTACTAGGACTATGGGCGCATTGTAGGATGAAACTGTTGGTTCTATGACATCCATGGCTAACATGCTTTTTCACTTCATCTTTAATCGTGTCTATCTTAGAATGTGGAAGAGATATTGTTTCACTCTCACGGGTTTATCTTGACTTAGTCTCAGCTCACAAGTCTCCAGATCTGTTTTTTTCCAGGCAGATCTGTGAGTACCTTTTTTATGTCTTGCTGTGAACTCCCTAAGTGCTTGCTTCTGCTTAGCAGTCAAACTGTCATTGATGACCGCATCTTTGTAAGTTTCTGTTTCAGTGAGTGGTAACATGGGAATTGCTTGAGTCCTGCTGAAACAATCCCTCGCATCATCCCCTGCAGTATAGTCTTCACTGACTACTACTGCCACATCTTTGTCTTTTCCTCTCTCGAGGTATTCTTTCAGCAAATTGATGTGGAATAGTTTTTTCTTTTCCTTTCACATCTACTTTATAGTCTACTTGGTTTACCTTTTCTGTCACAAGGTATGGTCCCTGCCATGTTAGCTGTAGTTTATTGCCTTTCAGGCACTAGGATTAATACTTTGCTGCCTGCTTTGACTGTTCTCCTTTGGGTGTGCCTATCAAAATACTTCTTCTGTTGGTCAGATGCTAGCGCGAAAGATTTTCTCTTGCTAGTTTGCAGGTGTCATACACCCTGTTCTTCAAATCTGTAACATACTCCGCACTAGTACGTACTTCTTCTTCCATTTCATCATCTGTCCACATCTGTTTGAGGACCTGAATTGGACCTCTCACTTCCCTACCAAACAAAAGTTCAAAGGGAGAGAATTTGGTTGAATTTTGCGGTACTTCACGGTACGCGAAAAGCAGCGCTGGAACATATCTGTCCCATTCCTGAGGTTGTTCCATGCATATTTTCTTTAGCATGTGCTTGAGCGTTCCGTTTAGTTTCTCTACAAGGCCATTTGACTGGGCATGATACGGGGTAGTGCGGTGACCTTTAATGCTGAGTAATTTGTTTACTTCAGTCATTACGTCAGAAGTGAACTGAGTGCCGTTATCCGTCACTATCTCTCCCGGGATGCCTAGGCGTGACCACATCACCCACAGGGCTTCTGCCACGGTGGTCGCGTCACAGTTTTTTTAGACAACTTGCTTCTGGGTACCTGGTAGCATAATCTACCATAGTAAGTATGTACTTGTTTCCTTTGCTGGAAGCTGGTTTGATGGGTCCTACTAAGTCTACCGCTACCTTTTGAAATGGTGCACTCACTAACCTGCTCTTCTCAAGTGGGGCCTTTCTGACTCTGCCTTTGCTGGTAGTTCTCTGGCACACGTCACATGATGCACAGTATCTAGAGATGTCACCTAGCATACCTGGCCAGTAAAAGTCTCTCACTATTCTGTCTCTGGTCTTATTAGTTGCCAAGTGTCCTGCCATGGGAGTGTCATGGGCAATCCTGAGTACTTCTGTCTTACATGTCTTGGGTACTACTACCTGATTGTACTCTACCGACTCCTCTTTCTGTCTGCGTCGGAGTATGCCATTCTTAATGTAAAATTCCGTGATTTTTCCCTTAGCTTCATGTGACTCCTTGTTTTCAGCTTTGTCAAACAGCTGACTCAAACTGTTGTCATTTCTCTGCTCTCGAGCCAATCTCTGAGGAGTCATAGACAATAAAGGTTCTGAGCATGCCTTCAGTTCTTTGCTTTTCTTAGCCTCTTTTGCCTGAGCGCGTGTTACGGCTGCTGCACTTTCTCTGCGTGCATAGACTGGTATCTTAGCCAGCACCTCTTTGCCGTCCGACTCTATCTTGCATTCATTGCCTAATAGGACGGGCTTCACTGGTTGATCCATAACCAGGACTTCGGCTTTCCCGTCAAAGTATGGTGTATGCATGTCAACTTTGGCTAACGGTAAACTTTTCTTCACATCTGATGTGGCCAGGGTTACTTCCCTTGTTTCACCTGTGAGGCAACTAACAGGGACAAGTCTACTGTCAACTACTGTTAGACTGGCTCCTGTGTCACGTAAGGCGGATACTAATTTGCCCTCCACTTCTACAGTGCAATTTGGATCGAATGGAATTTGTCGACATTCCTCGCAAAGTGGTGACTTTTCCAGGATCGCGACCGCTGAGACCGTTGGTAGAACGCTGCTGCCTTTTCAGGTTCTTTACAGTATCGAGCCAAGTGCGGACCCTCACATTTATAACACCGAATACGGCGCGGTCCAAAATCTCGCTGGAAGTTTCTACGTCCTTCAGAGTTAGACTTTCCTTCTACGCTACCGTTTCTTTTTGTTCAGTGTTAGGCTTTCTCTCCACACTACCGGTTCTTTGTTCATCACTCGGTGAAACGCTGTGGTTCCTTACCCGATTATCGTGATGTCCCGTGAAACGGACATTCTGCACGTTTTTCGCGGCGGTCGGCTGTTTCTTTCTTCGGTACGGATATTTTCGAACGCTTCCGCAGCTTTTATTGCTTCGTCTTTGTTCGTGACCTGCTTTTCACGGACGTAATGTGCTTGGTCGGCGGACAACGCTTCGACAAATTTCTCCAAAATAGCATTTCAGCCAAATCTTTTTCCTTTTTGCCTGAGAGATCTATCCATCTAGTCAGGTAGGTATCCAACCTGTCCCACAACATTCTTACGTCTTCTTGAGCTT
>JADBJO010021571.1:0-5000 GCA_016801955.1 Conus betulinus
ATCTAGCACACACGTAAAAAATGCCATTACCAAACTTACGGAAGAGAAGGCCGTTTGGGCCGTTGGTATGGATGACACGTTACACATAGCATGCACCTTACCCAAAAGACGGAGTATGGCTGCCTTAATGGCGGGATACAAAAAAGGTCATACACACACAAAAACTCCACTCCCTTTGTTGGGTAAATGGGATAAACCCTTGCCTGTCTATACAGGGAGTGTCCGCAGGAGTATCAGTCTGCGTACGCAGGAAACAAACAAAAACAAACAGGGTAGCTGTGTTACTGACCTTTCTCAGGTTAGTTGAAATTCTAAGCTTTCTTAGGCTAACTTACGAACCTCCCACAGGCTGAGTCGCTCGCCTTTCACTGACTGTGTTACTTTTGCCTTGGTGACTGACTTATTTTTCACAAGTCAGCTGAGTTACTCATTCTCTCAAAGGCCCTGAATGATCAATGTTTCACAGGCTAACTGAGCTACTTACCCTGTACAGGTTAGCTGAGTTACACATGTTTTTTTTTTTATCACAGGATGACCAGCACACCTTTCACAGGCTGTGCTGTTCACCCTGTCACAGGAGAGAAACGTGTTAGTGCAGCAGGCTGAATTAATCACCTTTCGCGCAGACTGAGTTAACTAGCAGGTCGCACGCGGAGTTTGCCACCATTTCACGAGAGCTTATTGAGTTGCTAACCGTTGACAGGCTCATTCTTCAGTGGAAAAGGCGGGGGGGGGATGATCGGGGGAGTGCGCAACCGCGTTCTTCCGACTGACGATCGCGGGTCGCTGCGCGGATCCACGTTGAAGGCCGCTATACAGGAGGACCTGGCCAACGGAATGATTCCTTCTTCGTACGTCTGTCTGTCTGTCTGTCTGTCTGTCTGTCTGTTCTCTCTCTCTCTCTCTCTCTCTATCTCTCTCTCTCTGTTTCTTCTCTCTTTCTGTTTCTCTCTCTCTCTCTCTCTCTATCTCTCTCTCTCTCTCTATCTCTCTCTCTCTGTGGGTGTTTTCTCTCTCTCTCTCTCTATTTCTCTCTCTCTCTCTCTCTCTCTCTCTCTCTCTCTCTCTCTCTCTCTCTCTCTCTCTCTCGACCTTTTTATATATATATATCTCTCTCTCTCTCTCTATCGTTCTTTCTCTCTCTCTCTCTCTCTGGCTGTTCTCTCTCTCTAGCTCTTCTCTCTCTCTCTCGCTGTCTCTCTGTCCCTCGCTCTTCTCTTTCTCGCTCGCTCTTCTCTCTCTCTCTCCTCTCTCTCTCTGTCTCTCTCTCTGTTGTCTCTCTCTCTCTCTCTCTCTCTCTCTCTCTCGCTTTCTCTCTCTCTTTCTCTCTCTCTAGCTCTTCTCTCTCTCTTGCTCTTCTCTTTTCTCGCTTGCTCTTCTCTCTCTCTCTCGCCTCTCTCTCTCTCTCTCTCTCGCTCTCTCTCTTGCTCTCTCTCTCACTCTTCTCTCTCTCTCTCGCTTCTCTCTCTCTGTCTCTCTCTCTGTCTCTCTCTCTCTCTCTCTCTCTCTCTCTCTCTCTCTCTCTTCTCCCTCTCTCTCTCTCTCCCCCTGTATCTCTCTCTCTTCTCCCTCTCATGTTTTAACTACTATTCAGTCTCTTGTTACAATAACCTTTTTAGCTTGAAGACAGGCGTTGGTTACACTGGTGACCAATCAGATCTGTTTAACAGATGAAACGGCCTACAGCAGACAGTTTAACAAGACTGATAATGTTTGCAGTCCGTGTACAATGACTTTTCAAGATTTGTTTCTCGATAGTTTCGTAGTTTCTTCAAATGCAAAAGGCCGTCGTTGCATTGCTATTTATAATGTGAACTTAAACAAACAAAATTATTATTATGTTGTATTTCATTCAGTCTCAAATAATCGTCGTTACGGAGAGTATGTAATGTGAACATTATGAAGTCTGTTTTTAAGCACGTTCTTTCCGTTTCAACGAACGAGAGTCGTAGTCATTTCATGCTGGAGAATGTTAAAAAAAAAAAAAAAATCTGGACAACGTTTTATGACTACATCTTTTTTTCAAGCTCCTGCACACCGAGAATCGTGTCATTTCAGTGTTCTGCAACGTGTGGTACCACGGCCACATGCGCCTTTGACAAACTCGAGGAGCTGGGGCCAATCTGTGAGTATGTCGTTGCCACATGTCGTCCTTTCCTTATTTTCTGTTGCTTCTTTCTTCATATCGGAAATGTTCGTATTCAGCCTGAAGGAATGTACAAACGCAAACTATTCTGAATAAATGTTAACTCGGTTTGCACTTTTTTTTCGTTTGTTTTGGCTGCTGTGTGCTCCAATATCAGTGAGGGTTACGGGTCAACTTCAATCTGTTTTTTTCTCTAAATGGAGAGAAAACGTCCGTGTTTCCTCTACATACACTTTATTTATATGTGTGCCAGATGATTTCAATACGTTATATGTGTGCCAGATGATTCAATACGTTATATGTGTGCCAGATGATTCAACACGCAGATAGCACGAACTTACAGTTGTGTGGCTTTAATTGATACGTTTCACTATGACAAGAAAACTCGTTTGCCATGGACTGTTCAGTTCTTCCCAACCCCACACCAACCGCCACCCCCACACCATCACTCTCACTCGTGTTAAGAAAACTGACTTATTTTCTTACAAACTGGGTAATCCGACAAAAAATCGCCGTCTCAAGAATTTTAAGGGGCGAGCACCTTTCCTGCGAACAGCACACGCCATGTCTGACAAGACAGATTATTTATAGTAGGTTACGTGAACCTTCTGTGTGTTTACAAGTATTTCAACGTTCACCCCAGCAACCATGATACAACAGACGGGAATGTTCGTCCCAGGAGAGTGGCTTATGATTCAGTCTGACACAACCTTCACACCACCAGAATCATGTTTGTTATATGCTGGTCGTCGCCGGCAGGATTCGACCTCGCAACATCTGACGGCGGTGTCTCAGTGCTACACCGCTGGGCCTGCCTGGTCACTCAGCTTGCCTTTAGCCAGCTTACATGCTTAAACGCCTTGAAAAGTCAAAGACTTGACCTGGTGGTTCACCAGTGTGTAACTGTCATGAACAAAGCTATGGTTTTGTTGTCCTCTCTCTCTCTCTCTCTCTCTCTCTCTCTCTCTCTCTCTCTCTCTCTCTCTCTCTCAGGTCAGGAGTACCAAATCTGGATGCACGTGGATGCTGCCTATGCCGGAAGTGCCTTTATTTGTCCAGAGTTCCGTCCGTTGCTGAATGGAGTGGAGGTGGGTAAGGCAATACACGTAGGTCATAAGCTCTGCGTTTCAATCGCATGGAAGTTTACGAAATTAGAATTATCAAGAAGCCCGATAGTACTGGTTTGTGACTATAAGAGGGGGGTGGCATATAGGGCCCGTGGCATATAGGGCCCTATCCCTGTAAGAGACATGAACAAAACAAACACGTAAAAGAGACAGATGTCCAAAACCAAGGCGAAATTTGAATGAATTAGTTTATAACTCTTTTTCCTTCTTAAATTTCAGATAATCTCCAATACAAAAACGTGAACTACGGTCTTAAAGAGCTGAAATCAACAAGGAAATATGTTGGAAGTTTGTTCAGCCATTTTCTGGTCCCTTGGTCCCAAACAGAGTTATGTCCCCTGATTGGCCATCAAAACGTACGGTTTTTTTAATCTCCAGACTTGAGAACATGGGATTGCACGAACTGATCGAGATTCATTTTTCGTCATCTCCTACCCTTTATTTGTCCTTTTTTTCTGATCCCTGCTGCGTATTTTGACCTTCATTATGAAAAATAGATTCCAGAATCAGATCCCTTCATCCGCGGGGAATGGTGGCAATGGGTGAAGAGTGCGTGCTGGAACAGTCAAAACCATACTTGATTGTGATTTACTGAAAGACCACACTGGCCGAAAAAGGGGTGAAGGAGAAGTGAGGAGAGAAGAGGATCGGTAGGAGGGTGGGGAGAGTGGGGGGGAGGGGGGGGGGGGGGGCAAGGTTAAAGACGGGCAAATGGGGACAGGGGAGGGGGGTGGGTGGGTGTTCACCTGCTAACCTAGCAACCGTTACATTTACCACCAGAAGACCTACTAGTGGCGTGCTTTGCCACCAATCTCTCTCTCTCTCTCTCTCTCTCTCTCTCTCTCTGTCTCTCTCTCTCTGTCTGTCTCTCCGACTCTCTTTCTGCCTGTCTGTCTCTCTCTGTCTCTGTCTCTCCCCCTCTCTCACTCTCCCCCCCACCCCCCCTCCCCCCCCCCCCCCCCCTCTCTCTCTCTCTTTGTCTGTCTGTCTTAATTCCCCTGCACGTCTCTTCTCCCCCACCCTCACACACACACACACACACACACACGCACGCACGCACGCACGCACGCACGCACGCACGCACACACACACACACACACACATTCATTCATTCATTCACATTATGTTTCTACAGTATGCCACGTCCTTCAACTTCAACGCCCACAAATGGATGAAAGTGACATACGAGTGCTCTCCCATGTGGTGAGTGGTGTTAAGAAAGGGAGGAGGGAGTAGAGGTAGGGGGGGGGGGGGGGTGATGGGTTGGAGAGAAAGTGGATAGGAGAATACACGTCGGGAACGCTCTTTCTGTTCTTCAGTTTTAATCGTTGTCTT
Source organism: Conus betulinus (assembly GCA_016801955.1). Taxonomy (NCBI): domain Eukaryota; kingdom Metazoa; phylum Mollusca; class Gastropoda; order Neogastropoda; family Conidae; genus Conus; species Conus betulinus. The sequence continues at coordinate 4,609 of JADBJO010021571.1, forward strand.
TTAAGTCGAGTTGTCGTCATCATCTTTACCACCACCCCCCTCCCTCCCACCCTCAGCATCATCATTGTCATTATCATCCAACAGCAGCATTGACAACAACAGCAGCTGCAGCAGCAGCAGCAACAGCAGCATCAGTAGCAGCAGCAGCAGCAGCAGCATCGTCATCAGAATTTTGGACCGAGTTATTATTATCATTATTATCAAGCTTTGTTTATAATTGAATATTTCTTGTAGTCATTGCAACACCAAGCTGCTCTGTAAGTTGCTGGAATGGTGCTCGGTTACTTAGCCTTGGAATTTATTAGTTCATGTAATTTAGTCCTTTGCGGATTCATTCCAAGAACTGGCCCTCAGCACTTGTGTCTTAAGAGGTTATCTTTTTACATTTCTAC
>JADBJO010021571.1:10000-29318 GCA_016801955.1 Conus betulinus
CATTGTGGAACAGCATCCCTGACGGTTCCCCCCCCCCCCCCCCCCCCCCCCCCACCCACCCTCCCGTTAAAAAAAAAAAGAAGAACTAACGGAAATCATTTAAAAATAGAGAAAAGTGTCTGAAAAATGTTCTAAATGTGTAGATGTTAGTGCTGCGAGAATTAACTTGTTCAAATTAGCTGGTAAGTTAAAGCAAAGCCTGTAAAACTGTCGGTTTGGGAAAAGTGAGGGGTAGTGTATTTAGCTGAATAAACATGTGGGCTAGACTTCATACAACATATGGATATTCTCTACAGCATTTGCAAAAAAAAAAAAAAAAAATCTGTCGTGGTGTTCAGAACATACACTGTGAGCACTAGTACGGTAGTATTTATAGAGTATTTATGGTGGCTTGGTAGATGATTTGGAAATGGGAAACTTCGATTATGTAAGAAATGAAATGCGGTGAATCTGTCGCTGCATATCGTAGTCTGAAGCAGCTGCGTCTGTCAGCTGTTTGACATTGCTGCGATCACTCCTTCCACGCGAAAGTTCTAATTTCATCGATTCCGAAACCAGATTTTATTCGAAAAGGCTATCTACAAGAGCTTGTGACGCTTCTTTGTTGTTTCTTTGGATCGTCTTGCTATCATAACCTCACGGCAAGATAACTAGCGATTCCGTGCGGCCAAGAAACGCTTCGCAGGTGCGCCTTGCCATCGGCAGAGTACCCGAAGAAGATCCCGTACTGGGTGTGAAAGTTGATCAACAGCAACATAGTCACTTCTGCAGGAAAGACGGTCTGGTGGTTCTTGTGACAAAGACAGGAAACACACTGTGTTCATTGTTGGGGTTTAGCTCTGTTTCGATGCCCATTCTCACTTTCTGGCCGTCAGCAGTACCGATGTGTTAATCATGTCCATTACCGAACATCAGTCTGTCTTCTTCATTCATCATCAGCTTACACTGCGAGGTTTCCCATTAGTGATGTTTTAGCATAAGTGACCGTTTATAATTTTTTTCATGAAGGTAGCTATAATTCATCTTCGGAAGTGATTTCTAGACATGACACTGTGAGTGTATGTGTGTGTGTGTGTGTGTGTGTGTGTGTGTGTGTGTGTGTGTGTGTGTGTGTGTGTGTGTGTGTGTGTGTGTGTGTGTGCGTGGTGCGCGCGTGCGTGCGTGTGTGTGGGGTGAGTGCGTGCCTGCATGCGCGCACACGCGCGCGTGCGCATTTGTGTGTGTGTGTGTGTGTGCGCGCGCGCGCGCGCGCGGAACGTGTTTTCTAAGCAGGCGAGGACTGCACCCATTGCCCGGAGATCTAGTGATCTAGTCCACTTGGCCACACAGACATATTTTTAATGCCGGAAAATAAGACAAGCAATAAGGGCTCAATTTCCCATTTCCATGGGTTTCCACGTATTCTAAGAAAATCAATAAGGACTCAATTTCCCATTTCTAAGATAATCAATAAGGACTCGATTTCCAATTTCCATGGTTTTCCACGTATTTTAAGATAATTAATAAAGACTCAATTTCGCATTTCTATGGGGTTTCCACTATTTTAAGATAATCGATAAGGACTCAATTTCCCATTTCTAAGATAATCAGTAAGGACCAATTTCCCGTTTCTAAGATAATCAATAAGGGATCAATTTCCCATTTCTAAGATAATCAATAAGGACACAATTTCCCATTTCTAAGATAATCAATAAGGACTCAATTTCCCATTTCTAAGATAATGAATAAGGACTCATTTCCCATTTCTAAGATAATGAATAAGGACCCAATTTCCCATTTCTAAGATAAACAACAATGACTTAAGTTCCCATTTCCATGGTCTTCCCAGGACGTGAAGATGGCGCACGAGTTTGAGGCTTTGGTGAGGAGTGACGAGAAGTTTGAGATCTCTGCTGACGTCATCATGGGGCTCGTCTGTTTCCGGTTGAAGGTCCGTTTACGTTTCATTTTCACATGGATCGTCATCGATATCTTTTTCATGTAACTGCCTTAGGTCTGTCAAGATCAATCGTTAACAGCATTGTGCCTCTCTGTGATTGCCATTATCATCATTATCATTATCGTCGTCATAGTTATCACCATCTTATTTTACCTGTCGTCATCATCTTGTATGTTCAATCATCATCATTGTTATCAATTTCACCATTAACAGCATTAGTCTTACCACCACCATCATCATCGTCTCATTTAAAACACCATCAGTGTAATCCTTGTAGTAACATTAAGTCGTTGCATCTTGTAGTAAGTTTAATAACAGAGTTTTCACGACAATAAATATTACCCACCCTCACCACCAATTCCCTCTTTGACAAAAAAAGAAACTGTCATTGGTAGCATATAGCTGGCACAGGACAGAGAGAAAGTCACTCTCTTGGCACATCATGGCAGAGACACTCAAAACAACTTGCTATACCGCAGTTTCAATACAACCTGACAGTGTGCCTTACTGAGATCTCTCTTCCCACTCGTTTCTTTTGGAATACAGTTTCTTTTGGAACAGCAGTTTCTTTTGGACTAGCAATTTCTTTTGGAATAACAGTTTCTTTTGGATAAGCAGTTTTTCTTTTGGAATACAGTTTCTTCTGGAATAGCAGTTTTCTTTTGGAATAGCGGTTTCTTTTGGAATAGCAGTTTCTTTTGGATAAGCACTTTCTTTTGGAATAAATAGCAGTTTCTTTTGGAATAGCATTTTGGAATAGCAGTTTCTTTTGAAATAGCGGTTTCTTTTGGAATAGCAGTTTCTTTTGGATAAGCAGTTTCTTTTGGAATAAATAGCAGTTCCTTTTGGAATAGCATTTTGGAATAGCAGTTTCTTTTGAAATAACAGTTTCTTTTGGAATAGCAGTTCCTTTTGGAATAGCAGTTCCTTTTGGAATAGCAGTTCCTTTCTGAACAGCAGTTTCTTTTGGAACAGCGGTTTCTTTTGGAACAGCAGTCTCCATAAGGAAAAAGACAAACGTTTTTTCCCGGAGTCTTGAGCCCTGTGAGCTGAAACTGTTTGACGTGATCGGTGGACTTTGAATACGTTCAATGTTGTGACAGAAATCCTCATTCGACAGCCTGCACCTACTCGATTACCTTTGCACGTCCTGATCAAATGAGGAGATGAGAAAACCACATGAGAATCCGAGAGGCCTTGTACTGAACGTATGGGGGGGGGGGGGGGGGGGGGGGAGTGTGAGTGGAAGGGAAGGGGAGCTGTTAGGCGCCCATTACAAGTTCACAAAAATTCCTATGGATTTGCCTGGCTATCCAGAACCAAACCATGATCAATGCGTATGGGGAAACACAATGCACACGAAAATAATGAACAGAGAATAGTGTCAATCCAACAGCAGTGAAAAATAATGAACAGAAAGTAGTGTCAGCTCAATAGCAGTGGAAAATAATGAACAGAAAATAGTGTCAGTCCAATAGCAGTGGAAAAAATAATGAACAGAACATGGTGTCAGTCCAATAGCGGTGGAAAATGTATTCATTGAAGAGAAGTGAGCCTTCATAAAGTAACAGAAAGGCAGGCATAACTAGAGAATGATGGGAAAATAATGTTTCTTAACTTGATGAACTGAATTTGACGCTGATGGCTTGTATCACAGAGAACGCAGTTCGTGTTTCATTGGTTACACACATCTAGTCACTTTACGACCGAATCCTGTCTGTACAATCAGTCAGTTCAAACCAATCCTTCAACAGTGCTGAAGAGATCAGTATGTTCTAAAGCAAAGACAGGCTCTGGAAGACTGCTGACTTTGTTTCTATTACAAAACAATCAAGCAAGATAGGTTTAGAAAGTTTTCTTCTTTTTTTTTTTCCTTTCTTTTCCATTCTCACTTTGTCAATTTGTTTTCAAGTTTAGATTGTGCAGTCAAATGTACTGAAGAAAACAGAATTGGAAACAGTCATTAGAAGCAAACAGCTCTCTGAATAAGTATGTAGGTATGTGACGGCTATACAGTGAATAGCACATTTCCAACGTCTCCACCATCTAAAATGTTATCGTTAGGACGAAGGCAGACTCACACTCCTTTCCTTCGACACGTCTGTGAGCGTGAAACGGTGAGCGAAGTCGGATGACAAGTCAATCCATTGGTTGAGTTGGTTCAAATCTCTTGTTGGATCAAGACAGAAAAAAAATCGATTCTGATATGAAGCGTCCCTCATTTCAGTAAAAGATTCACACGTCAGTAAGCATATGACCATTGCAACGGGCCCAAAGAAAGATGTGTCCCTCTGCAACACCATCACAAACTACTTTGTCAACTCTTCACTTTCATTCTCTTCCACATCACTCAGTTTCCTCTCTCATTTCCTCACTTATTCATAGATCGTCACACTGAATCTTCAAGAGAAATGGGATGCGACAGCCAGTCAATGATCATGGAGTATTCAAAATGAACGGGAATCATTACGCACTAGAGCCAGTCATAATGCTGGAACCTTATAGAAGGATCGAGAGCTGTCTCTAGTTACGACCAATCGGGATGCTCGGAACATTACAGAAAAGCACATGATTTGTGGACGCTTCTCCCACTTTCTGCTTTATTCTGGTTCTTTAAGGAGAGCTCCGGAATCGTTACGCAATGTGTGCATGCGTCATTTGATAACACAGACGTCACATGAAACTAAACACGTGCAAGGCGAAACCAAGACACGAAGATCGAATTCATCAATGACGATGAAATGAGAAGAGAAGTCGGACTGTTTGTTGTGTCGTGATCTTCCACTTGTAAATCAGCATTTCAAGCTTGGAAGAAAAAAAAAAAAGAGAATGACGTGAATTCTTTTTAATGTTGAACAAGAGTGAAAATATGAATTGATAATGTTAGCCAGCTTGTCTTTTGATTCAGGGACCCAACGCTCTGACTGAACGCCTTTTGAAGGAGATCCTCAAAGGCCGCAAAATCCATCTGGTGCCTGCTATGATGAAAGGCGTCTACTTCCTTCGCCTGGCCATCTGTGGGACCCTACACCGTCAGCTCGGACATCAGCTACGCGTGGGATGTCATTAAACAGGCTGCTGACGTCGCCCTTGCCTCTGCCAATGGTTATTTGGAATAAGAGTTTGAAGGGACATTGGTGAGCAGGCGTGTCAGTTGAGTTAGGAGAAACGTCTGTTGACATGATGTTGCATGTTTTTTTTTTTTCTTTTGTTATTTTTTAATGTGTGTTTCTGTGTGACACTGACTTTTTCTTCCTTGTTATTCGCTGTGTTTGTCGCCCCCCATCATTTAAATGTTCATTTATACATGGGCGCGTTTTTAGATCTTAGCAATAAACAACCTCTAAATAGAAATAACAGACTTTATTATCAGGATTTAAACAATAGAAGCGGCTATACTACATGGGATTTCAACGTGAGATATTTGAATTTCAAAACCTAAACCGCATGAATGATCTGCTACCCGAGCCATATGTTTTCAAACAATTTTACGCAGATCTATATACATTTGAAGTCGGTTTAAACTTTATCTTAGGCATTTGTCTTGCTACAGAAAATTCAGCCGATGTGAGTACATTTTTGGCATCGAGTGTCCATGCATTTTATTGCCATGGAAATTGATGGACCCCTATTGATTTTGATAGAAGTGTGGAGAGAATTGTATAGATTACGTGGTCCATAGTGACTTTTACACATTTGTTACTCAAAATTTGCACATTTTGTCTGCACAAGGCAGTGGCTGATAAAGCCTTTGTTATATAACGTCTGATCTCCGCGACAGGTAGGTGACGTCATTATGATGTAATTTTTTTTTCATGGAATTGACAGTCATGATATGTCAGTCGGTAATAAAGAACGTGGTCATTGCGACAACCAACCAGCAAGACATCAACATAGATCTTAGTTAGCTCGAACAGCCTGTTCAGAATTTGTGTTTAAGCAGTTTCACGTGTTTTGGTTTGGTGTGTGTGTGTGTGTGTGTGTGTGTGTGTGTGTGTGTGTGTGTGTGTGCGTGTGTGTGTGTGTGTGTGTGTATGTGATATTTTTTTTTCTTTTGTTGATTTTTTCGGATTTGGGTCAAAGGGAGCAGGGGATGGATTACAGGATCCCATCGCCCACCTGGCTTACCTCATCTCCTTTCCCTTGCCCTCACTTTCTCTCACATCCCTGATCAAGACGTCAGTTACAGTACAAATGACGTTGGCAAATTCGTGTTATTCGGTTGTAGATCTGACACAGTTGCCGTCCCTGAATATGGATCAGGAACAGGGCTTTTTTTTTTATTTAAAAAATAAATTGATAGCTTTCTTTCTCTCAAAACAAAAGATCTGAAGTGTACAAATATAAAGTTCTAGAGATAGAGTCATGTGATATTTAGATGTGGTTTAATCATTATTTTATGCAGATTGACAGGAAATAACGTCCACTACATTAATTGTGACTTTTTGCTTAATCTCTCAAAATATCTTCAGTGTTCTTCCATTTGTATGAGTGCATGCTTCATTTCTGGTTTTTCGTTTTTCATGGCATTGAAATGCCAAACTCATGTTCAATTGTACATTCTAATTTAGCATTAAAACATTGTATTTTTAAGCGCCCGTGTTGTACTTCTGCTGGAAGTTCGAGGATGACGTCAATATTTCTCAGGACATTTTACAATTTTGATCACACTCATGGATTTTTTTTTTTTTTTTTTTTTTTTTTTCTCTGTGAGAAAGGAAGACTAAAGATTGGTTTTCCAAGTGTTTGCAGACATGTAAACAACATATGTGGCTGGTACACCCATCTTGTTTAGTTTCTGTACACTTCAGACTTCCCAGAAGGATCTTGGGACGGGTGTGAAAGCCAAGTGAACGAAGCATTCGACTCTCGATCTTAGAGACATAAATTTGAGCCATGCCAGCACCTAGTGGACGAGGTTATAGAGCGGAATGTGTTAGTTCCCCTATCTCCCGGGTCAAGAGACGTGCTGACGTTTTAGTGGCTAAAGCATCGTGTGTATCTGCACCTTCCTTCTCCCTTCATTCCACAGCGAGTCACCGGGCCGCCCGCACAGTCAAATTGTTCACCAGGTTCCTCTAGGTCGGTCGGTTGCGTGCCGAGAGCTTGGATCTCTCTACAAACGATTTGTTTGTCCATGTTTGTCCGTTCTGTAAAGTTGTCGTTCAACTGTTTTTTTTGTGTGTTTGTTTGTTTGTTGGTGGTGGGTGGTGGTGGGTGTGTGTGTGTGTGTGTGTGTGTGTGTGTGTGTGTGTGTGTGTGTGTGTGTGTGTGTGTGTGTTGTCTTTCGTTCCGTCTTTCTCCTTCAACAGTACACTGGAGGGCTGTTCTGGCAATGCCATTGGATCTTCCTTGTTACATGGTGTCCCAACGTAGTTGACTTTCTTCATTAATGTCACCAGACTTTCAAATGGCCCAGCGTGCGGCTTGATGTCCGGATTGGCGTTCTTCTTTCACTGGTGATGTATCATCGGCATACTCTGATGTCAAGTGTCGTGCAAGAATACCTCACTTGCATGTGCTGGGATTTTACTTCTCAGGTCCACTGTAAGGGCCGGCGTGTCTGCCTGCTCTCAAAACCAGGCTCGTCTCTTTAACCCTTTGTGTGCTAGTGCCCAGCCCTCATATGCCTACCCTCCCCCACCCATTACCTCCCTTATCCACCCACTCACCCACACTTGCGGCTTTCGGGAGGGCGTCAGCCAGGCACCGATTGGTTGAATCTGTGACCTATGAATAATCTAATCCGATTTCCGGTTCCTCTTCGTGCAGACGATCAGGTGCAACAACATCGAGGTCATCGGCAACAGGGAGTACTTTTGTCAAGATACTGTTGAAATAACTCAGAAACGATCATAGATATTATGTGTTCTGAGTAGAAAGAGTACTTAGACTTCGTCTCGCATCTTCTTTTTTTTTCAGTCGACAAAGAAACTGAATCTGCAGTTAGGCCTACTGTTCATTAGTGCATTGTAATGTATTTTAGGTTCATACGCTGTGGAGAATGAGTTGGTTGCTGCTTTTTGCACCCCCGCCCCCCCCACCCCCACCCCTAGGGTGAAGGTGCATAGGTTTGCTCTCTGTGTGTGTGTGTGTGTGTGTGTGTGTGTGTGTGTGTGTGTGTGTGTGTGTGTGTGATTCTCATCAACAAGTAGAAGTGAACAAAACACGACCATGAACGTAGTATACTGTAGTAGTATACCTCGTGAATTTGGACAAGTGTTTGTTACGGCTGTATACTCACACCCAAGGGCCAACAAAGCTCAAGCAGCTACGGAAATAGCCGATGTTGTCCGCTCCTTGCAGCATATTTCACCTTATGCTCCTAACTTGGTACTCGGAGAGTTTAATTCATGCGACTTACAGACTGTCATTCCAAAATTCGAGCAATATGTTAAGTGCAACACACGCCTGCAAGGACAACCAGACCATTGCTGTGGCAACATTAAAGATGCTTATAAATCTGCGCCCCCCCTCCCCCCTTTCCAAATACTGGTAGTTCTGATCATGACACAGTCCATCTGATCCCTGCTTATAGACCCAAGATAGAGACAGAACCAGTTGGAGAGGCAATCGAGGCATTGCAGGGTTGTTACGGATGTACAGAGTGGGACGTTTTCCTAGATTCTTCACAAGACATTGATGATTAATGAAGCTGTAGAAGTGATTTTTCCCATTGTTGTATTTTGTGAGAATATGATAATCCCCAAAAAAACTGTAAACATATATCCCAACAATAAGCCATGGATATCCAGGTCACTGAAGGCCACAAGTAACCAAAAGAAAAAGGCCTTTCAGTCTGGTGATGAAGCAGGAAGAAAACCAGTTCCAAAGAAGCTCAGAGGCGAAATTCGCTCAGCAAAACTAGAACACAAGGAGAAGGTTGAAAACAAGTTTCAGTCGGGCAGCATGCAGGATGCTTGGCAAGGGCTCAAAATACTGTCAGGTCAGGACAAGCCAAAAAGTTACTTTTGCTCTTTGACTAAAAATGATAAAATAGAGTTCGCTAACGAACTAAATGATTTCTACTGTCGTTTTGAACATGATGACCTTATAGAGATGACCTTTCTAACGTGGTATCTGACCTTCATAAGAAGATTAGGGAAGAGGATGGTTCAAATGACATGGAGGTCCCTGGCACTAGCCTTGAGAGACTTTTCAAGAAACTCCATCTGCATAAAGCAGTAGGTCCTGGCTGCGTCAGCGGAAGACTTCTGAGATCATGTGCTACGCAGCTTAGTGGGATTTTCAGTAAACTATTTTCACGGCCCCTGAGAGAATGTATTGTCCCAACTATTTGGAAAAACTCAAATAGCTGCCCAGTCCCCAGGTCAAGAAAACCGTCCCAGCTGAATAATTACAGGCCTGTTGCTCTCACTAGCATTGTTATGAAATGTTTTGAGCACATTCTTTCGAAACCGCTTTCACAAACACAGCATCAACTCGATCCTTTCCAGTTTACATACAAGCAAAGTAGATCCACAGACATTGCAACCATCACATTACTCAGCAATGCTTTACACACATCTAGACACACCAAATTCCTTTGTCAGAATACTCTTCATTGATTTCTCTTCAGCATTCAACACAATACAACCCTCAGCTCATGGCACAGAAACTACTCACTCTTCAGGTTTACCCCAAATTGATTGTTTGAATTATGTGCTTTCTTGTCAGGAAATCTCAATCAGTATGTTACCAGGGAACTCTGTCTTCCCCAGGTTCCACAACCACTGGCTCACCCCAAGGCACTGTGCTTTCACCTGTGCTCTTCACTATTTATACCAACGACTGTAGAGACTCAAACACAACGCCGGTTATCAAGTATTCTGATGACACAGCCACTCTTGATCTATCTAACTTAGACACTACCTATCTTGATGCTGTTGAAATTGTCTAGGAGAAAACTACTTTCACTTAAGTCTGTGAAGACTTTCTTCCCTGGTCGCTGTGACCTTGACCTTTGGTGAAGGGTATGTTTCAAAAGGTCTTGCCATAAGCTATATTCCTGTAGAGTCTGTCAGACTCTAGGTGAAATAGGCTTGTGAAAAAGCCAATTTTCACTTTTTTCACTATTTCCCAGGGTCGCTGCGACCTTGACCTTGCGTGAAGGTAGTCTAACAAAACGTGTTCTGATATATCTTGTTACAAAGTACCATTGTGGTGAGTTTTGTGACTCTCGCTTTCATAGTGTCCAAGAGTATTTTCCCTAGCCGCTGTGACCTTGCCTTTCAGTGAAAGGTGTACATCCTGATATGTTTCAAAAGGTCTTGCCAAAAGCTATATTTGTATATAGTTTGTTTGACTCTAGGTGAAATAGGCTTTGATATTCTCACCCTTCAATCTTCCAGAGAGGGGACTGAGCAGACGACAGTTCTGTCAGCAAAAACAGTTTTTTTACAAATGGGAAAGACATTTTGTGTAAATACATTAATTTATAAGGTAAGATAGTGTGTCTCTGATCGATCTTGGTGTCAAACACCTGTTTGTTTCCAATCAGAATTCCGACTATGTAAAGTATACCAACGGCACTTGGTGCCCCTTTATTAGGCTGTATTTAGCATAGGCATATTAACTGATAATAATACTACAGACATCTCTGATTGCATCAACCATAAACTTCACTATATTTTCCATTACATGTACATGTAGAGAATGAAATAATATACAGGTTCGTGTACTTAAGTAATCTTACATTCAAAGTTCAAACCAACTTATTTTCTCCAAATGAATCTACATGTATTTTGTAGAATCAATAGACAGAAAACAAACCCCACCTAGCACACTCCACAATGAATTATGTTATTCAATTCTGACTGGCGTTAAAATGCATACAGTCACAGTCATGTGTTGTGTCAGTGCCACTGTTAGAAATAGTGTAGACAGAAAACTCTACAGTATATCTTGTTTATGAAATACTCTTACAGTGATCATGTTAGTGAACACACAGAAAAAAATTGAGTGAAACACTGAAAGTGAAGGAAAGACTTATGTCCCAAGCAAGACAGCAGAAGTAAATTTTAATAATAAAGAAAAGATGAGAGTCACGAGGAGAAATACACACAGCCCATCACCATATTTCATCACACATTAGGAAAAAAAGGCACATTCTTCAGCTGGGCAGCACATCCACCACTAATATACAGTAAAAACCTCTTTTGAGAGACCTCCCTGAATTAAGACCACTGTTTCCAAGCACAAACTGATAAAGGCGTCTTTGTCTTACTATTTTGGATCTCTCTAGGTTAAGACCATTTTTTCCTGGCAAAAGGGGTGGTTGCCCAAAAGGGGTTTCACTGTAATAGTGTAAATCAAATGGACACCACAGAAAGAAATGAAATAAATACTTTCAAGTGTTTTTGCAGAACGCAAAGCACTGGAAGAAGAGTGAAGAACCACAGTGCTAGTGGCAGGACAGGTAAAATACAGTATAAAGTGTCAGGACAAAAAAATACAGCACTAGTGGCAGGACAGGTAAAATACAGCACAAAGTGTCGGGACAAAAAAAAAACAAAAAATACGGTACTAGTGTCAGGACAGGTAAAATACAGTACAAAGTGTCAGGACCAAACAAAAAAAAAAATACAGTACTAGTGGCAGGACAGGTAAAAATACAGCACAAAGTGTCACGACCCAAAAAAAAAAAAATACAGTACTAGTGGCTGGACAGGTAAAATACAGTACAAAGTGTCAGGACAAAACAAAAATACAAAAAATACGGTACTAGTGGCAGGTCATGTAAAATACAGTACAAAGTGTCAGGACAAAACAAAAATAAAAAAAATACGGTACTAGTGGCAGGTCATGTAAAATACAGTACAAAGTGTCAGGACAAAAAAAACAACAACAAAAATACAGTACTAGTGGCAGGTCAGGTAAAATACAGCACAAAGTGTCAGGACAAAAAAAAAATACAAAAATACGGTACTAGTGGCAGGTCATGTAAAATACAGTACAAAGTGTCAGGACAAAAAAAAATAAAAAAAAATACGGTACTAGTGGCAGGTCATGTAAAATACAGTACAAAGTGTCAGGACAAAAACAACAACAAAAATACAGTACTAGTGGCAGGTCAGGTAAAATACAGCACAAAGTGTCAGGACAAAAAAAAATACAAAAAATACGGTACTAGTGGCAGGTCATGTAAAATACAGTACAAAGTGTCAGGAAAAAAAAACAAAACAAAAAATACAGTACTAGTGGCAGGTCAGGTAAAATACAGCACAAAGTGTCAGGACAAAAAAAAATACAGTACTAGTGGCAGGTCAGGGTAAAATACAGCACAAAGTGTCAGGACAAAAAAAAAATACAAAAAATGCAGTACTAGTGGCAGGACAGGTAAAATACAGTACAAAGTGTCCGGACAAAAAACAAGTATAAAAAAAATACAGCACTAGTGGCAGAACACAAAAAAAAAACTAAAGTATTGCGTAGAAAAGCTGTGAGACTGCACCTCTTGTGCAGTACATACCCAGTCAGCATTTCTGAAAGGAATGACACAGCAGATTTAAATACTTCGTTTCCTCCCAGTACACATTTGATTTCCTTCAATTTTTTTTTTTCAGCTTTTTTCCATCATATCTTGACAATCAGTTGACAAGCATTGAAAGGTATCTGAATCATTAAAGGGCACACAAAATCAACAGATAGATAGATGGATGTGGGGGAGAGGCAAGGTATTGAAAGGTATCGGAAATCATCACAGTATCAACAAAAAAATCACCTTACGGAAACAACACCCGCCTCCTTTTTACCAGGCCCAGCTCTGCTCTATTGTTGTTGTTGGGTGGTGTTTGTTTGGTTTTTGTTGTTGTTGTTGTTGTTTGTTTTTATTTTCATTCACAAGCCATTGAAATGTATGATGAATTCGTGTTTCTCCTTCACCTTCACAACATGAGGATGTTCACACAATTCTAACTCGGCATTTATCTCCGCTAAATCGTGAGCATGATCATCACAGAAAAAGCGGTAGCCCATTTTCTATGATTCTCTGATTAACTAATCAATCAATCAATTAGTGAGTAAGTAATTAGTTAATCAATCAATTCATTCATGGTTGATTAAGAAAAGATCAAACGAGGCAATGAACAGTAAACAGCGAATGCTTGATGTTGTTTATTAATTAGTCAGTTAGTTAGTTGAAAAGGGGGGGGAGGGGAGTGGTCTGGCCATACGGGTACATGGGCCGGGGGGGGGGGGGGGGGGGGGGGGGGTCGAGGGGGGAAGTGTGAGGGGGGGGGGGGGGGGGGGGGGGGGGGGGAGGGGGAGCGGCGTGACAGCGAAGCAGAGGACAGGGATCACACGACAGGTGTTCGGGTCAGTTGACCGTGACTGATTGCATGCATCCCGTCTTGGTCGCGTGTCCGCGTCGCCGTTGGGGGGCCCTGCCGATCGACTTTGGAGACCAGCCCCTTTCATTCACACCTCTGACCACTTGCAAAGTGAACATCCCCCTGAAGCTGTAGCACTTGAAGACGAAGGTGCTTTGACGACTGAAGATCGAGTCTAAAGTGTTTGGAGGAGGAAGAGGGTGGGGATGTTTTTTCTTCTTTGCCTTAACTAGGCTGACCCTGGAGAAAGGTCCAGTGACGGTGAGGAAAGACCTCACTGACCACGGGGAAAGTCCTGTTGACAGTGGGAAAGACTACAACTTTGGATTCTCTCTTGAGGGCACATAAGACCGTATGGAAAGCTTGGCTGTGTCTGGAGTGGCACTGTCTTCATCTGTCCTTGGGCAGGGGTGGTTGGGTCTGTGGGGTGTGCTCGACAGCTGGAGGGTGGTGTTTTTTCGCCGGTGGGCTCAGCAGTCATGAAACACGGGCTGGTACACCATGGAATGCTACTTTAAGGCTGTTATGAGTTGCATCCTGTAGTCTGATTTCGCACGCACGCACGCACACACACACACACACACACACACACACACACACACACACACACACACACACACAGGCGCGCGCGAGAGTGCAAACTTAACGCTTTTTTTATCAATCAACGGGACAGAACACTTAGTTCAAAGAGGAATATTTACAGGGAACCAGAGGATGGAGATGGGGTGGGAATAGAGGGCTCAGGTGTTTGAAGTGGAGAGACCTTTTTTTGCAAGGATGCGAGTGGGGGGGGGGGGGGGGGGGGGTGATAAAAAGCGGATAGTGAAGGAACTAGAAATTTCGATCGGCCAACTTTTTCTTTAAAACGAAACACACAAAAAAAACTTTCTTTTTCTTTTAAACAAAACACACAATTAAACAAAACTTTCTTTTCTTTTAAATAAGGCACACAATTAAACAAAACTTTGTTTTTTTTTTAAACAAAACAGACAATTAAACAAAACTTTCTTTTTCTTTTAAACAAAAAACACACAATTAAACAAACAATAAACAAACAAAATTATTCACTTTCTTTTACACACAAAGAAACAAACAAACAGTTTAAACCAACAAAGTTATTCGCTATCCATTTTGGCGGTAGGCACACACATGATTATGAAAAGATACCACACCATAATCATGTCTATTTACGATACGAAACCTCAGCTTGTGGCCGTCTATTACGAGATGCCACGGTACTTGTCTAGTATGGAACCACAGTTACGCCAAAACTTTTGGAATTTGGAATCTTTGTCCAGAGGGTAGAACAGTGTGTGTGTGTGTGTGTGTGTGTGTGTGTGTGTGTGTGTGTGTGTGTGTGTTTTGAAAGAACATGAGAATTGTTGGCAGTAATATTCACAGTTTCTCCCTAATCAGGTAAGTATTCTCCCTCCCCCCCCCCCCCCCCCCCCCCCCCCCCCCCCCCCTTCGTGATCAGTAATCAATATGATTGTGAATATTGTATTGCATTGTATTGTGCAATGCTGCGTTTCATTGTATTGCATACGGTATTGCGCTGTATTATATTGTACTGTGTGTTTTGTATTGTATTGTGTCGTATTATATAGTGAGTAAGTTGTATTGAATGGCATTGTATTGTACTGTACACAGTATTGTATTGTATTGTATTCTGTGTTGTGTGGTATTGTGTGTGCCTTGTAGTGTACTGTGTTGCACACTGAGTTGCGTTTAGGAGTGATATGAAATTGAAATAACAATAACAACAACAAGAATGATAAGAATAATACACAATGACAATAATAATAAGAAGAAGAAAAAAATAGAAGAAGAAACAGAAGAACAGTAATAAAACATGTTTGTCAATCGGGAGAGAGCATCGATATAATTGTCGGTCTTGCAATGTCGCCACGACTTTCTCTCTTTCACAGTGTTCATGATTACTTCGACTGCCAACTATGACCTCTTCTTCACACAAAGGATTTGGTTCTACAGTCCTTGAAAGTATTTTTTTTTTGTTTGAAATGACATGTATTTGTTTTTCATGTCAGCTGCCATCTCAGGCCATGATTTTTTATGCATTTTGTATGAATTTGTCTGTGACGTCAAAAGAAAACATGATCAATCAGAAATGCACTCGTCTGTTTTGGAAAATGTTTCAAAAGAAGAGTTATGCTGTACACCCTGTTTTGAAGGTTTAGTTGGATGTTGACATTCATTCATTGATCCACAGATATCTTTACTTGTTCACTATCCCCCCCCCCCCCCCCCCCTTCCCTTTTTCTTCTTTGTTTCTTTTTAATCCAGCGAGCAATTTGAAGGCGCAGTCCTTCTCCGAAGTACCATCAAAACATCAGAGGGAGAGCAGAGTTCTGTAAGTGAAGGCGTGGGAGGCGTGTGTGTGTGGGTGTGGGGTGTGTGTGTGTGTGTGGGGGGGGGGGGGGGGAGGGTAGAGAAGATACTGGGATGGTGGTAACCTTTGAAGGAGCCTAATGAGAAACACCTGCGACTTGAGCCCTAAAACGGCGACAGACAGCACGGCGGCAGCGGCCACTTGTCCTCGCCGCTTGGCGTGATAAGTCAATTGTTATCACCAGGGGCTTCAGGTCCTGGTCAGTAGACCGTGCCCACTGCACAAGGCAACCCCCCCCCCCCCCCCCCCCGCCCCCCCCCCCCCATTTTTTTCTTCCGCGGGGAGGGTGAGAGGGGGTGGGACACTGGGTGACACTATCATGGTTATGTCACACAGACGTCCGCTCGTCTCTTCTGTCCCCCCACTCCCCCCTTTTCCCAGTCATCTTCAAAGGTGAGATTTGCGTTCTATTGGTCGGAGACTCTTGTGGACCACGTTTCCCAGACTGTAGTCTGTGTTGTAGTGCTTGGCGTTGCTGTCCCCAGCGGTGATTGGCTGGAGTCAACCCGTGCGTCTATGACGTAGCATCCTAGAATGTACATAAGAGAGAGAGAGAGAGAAATCTCACCCTTAACAGAGAGAGAGAGAGAGAGAGAGAGAGAGAGAAACCTGTCCAGAGAAATTGATTCGAGCGATACCATCCAGGTGTAGACAGTACTTCCGAGTGGAAAACCCCAGCGAAGAAGATGGCAGACCAGCCCGCAGAACGCGGTAAGTGATTTTGGGTTGAACACATACAAATAGGTTAAAACAGAACAGGCTGCATTGAGGTGAAGTTAGATTTTTTTTTTTCCCGTCAACGCTTGGTGGCAAGAACACCACAGAATTCTAGACTGTGATGCATCTCCGTTTGGTGTTAAGGGCGCACAGACACAATCAGCCGTCTCACCCTGTTGAGTCCAATCCTGCGGACAAAAGGCCTAGGAGCGGGCGATATGAATGGATGTCTTGAGGAAGGATTATCATGGTTCCCACATTCTGCTAGTGAAGGGTTTAACTTACATAAAATATTATTTCCTTGATTTTGTGTTCTCATTTTCTTCCTCCCCTCCTCCCCATTTTTGAAATTAAATATTTCCCGAGTCATTCATGCAATGACGGAAGAATTGTTGGCCTACACTTGTCCCCCCCCCCCCCTCCCCCCCCCCCCCCCCCAAACAACTAAATTGTTCAGCAAGGTATTGTTTGGTCAATCAGTGGGAGATTGCATCGTTAGGAGATCCAAGTAAAGGCTGTTTTGCACAATTCTTAGCTGCTGACAATGCTTGGGTTAAGAAACAGCGGAGCTGGCCACTCGGACTGATTCACATCTTTTTACTTCCCTTGCATCCTTAGGTGGATCCTCAAGCATAGGCTCAAAGAGTTATCATCTGCTTTTTATGCTGTTGTAATGATGTTGGATCTGGTTGCAAAGAGACTTCAGCATTTTCAACGTCAAAAGCCCATGGGCCGGAGGGAATCTTTGCATCCTTCGCTAAGGACATACGCCATGGTTGTGTGCGCGCGTGCGTGCGTGCGTGTGTGTGTGTGTGCGCGCACGCGCGTGCGTGCGCGCTGCGTGCGTGAGTGTGCGTGCGTGCGTGAGTGTGCGTGCGTGCGTGCACGCGCTCGTGTGTGTGTGCGTGTTTGCCCCCGCGCGCGCGCGCCCACGCATGTGCGTACGCTTTAAACGTGCAAGGGAGAGCAGCCGGCTAATTATACAAGACAACAGTTGTGAGGAGGAAGTTAGTGTTGTCATCGAAGTCCAGCACATCTTGCATGAACGCCTTTTTCTCTGAAACCCACGAAGGACATCAGTTCCTTTGACTAGGATTTCGTTTCAAATGTCCATTGATTGATAATGTAAAGCACTGCCTCCATCCCCACACGATCTAGTCTCTCTCTCTCTCGCTGATGTGTGTGTGTGTGTGTGTGTGTGTGTGTGTGTGTGAAGTCAAAATTATCTTTATTGAGGGTTAAAGAATAAGCTGTACAGCTTTTTTTTCATCCTGCCTCACAAAAAAAAAAAAATCATTGAAGAAAAACCAACAAACAGAATCATATATCAACGCACATTATGAAGAAAAAAAATATTGAATCAACACATTCAAAGAATCATAATACTATCAAAACGATTGTACAGATGTTGTAATTAACATTACATAGCACATCATATACGAGAGAGAGAGAGAGATTTAGCAGTTGAATAAGCATTAATCATTCCATAATTTTTCCATCAAATTCTTTTTAAGAGCTCTTTTTAATGCTACTTTCGAGTGACATGATTTTAAAGAAGATGGTGAATTGTTGTTCCGTATAGTTTTCCATGCGAGTGCGCGTTTGCTTGCCTGTGTGAGTGTATGGTGTGGCGGGATCGATAACGCTGACATTCTGTGTTTTTCAGAGAACTACACGGTTCCTGTCCCGGTTTTTAGGCACCCTTCCAGCGATGGCTGGGTCATGAGGCAGCTCGGCGGGGTGCTGCAATATTATAATATCCGGGACAGGAGGGTTCGTCGGTTCGACAACCTGGAACTGACGGTAAGTGTCGCAGTTGGCATGATCCTGTGCGTGTGTTGTGTGTTTGTATCTCAGGCATTCTCTCCGTCTCTACGAGAGCTTTTTTTTTTCCATGGCATTCTCTCCGTCTTTATGAGAGCCTTTTTTTCCATAGCATTGGGTGTACCCTCTCCCTACCACAAGAAGCTTTCGTCCATAACATTGTGTACCCTAACCATATGAACAGTGCAGCTTTTTCTTCGATAGCATTGTGTACCCAATCTACCATGAAAAACTGACAGGAATGATCTGTTGCTACAGGCAACGGCTGCAGACCCACTGGGCCTGCAAAATGTCGTCAGATGTGCGGGCTGGATGGACCGGAGGCGTCCCGACTTCGGCCCCACCGACGAAGGGCTGGAGGACGATGACGTCATCACATGTGATGACGACTTCATTGGGTTAGTCACGTGTCCATTCGTTACGATTACAGCGCATATCAATTTTCTAAGTTGCCTTTGGACTTCGAGAGCTACACTTTGAACAAAAATAGCTGAATGGAGCCTGAATTGGATGTTGTTATGAATTTATAGAAATACAGTGCAAACAGCAAACTGAAATTTTTTTTCTAATTACATATAGAATCAATTAAATTGAATCTTCTTTTCCTATCTACAAATAGAATGAATTAAACAAAAGTCAAGAAAAAGTTACAATCTATGGTGTTAAAATAGATCCACATAGTTTCATATTTGTATCTTTTGAGGATGGATTTCTTGATGGTGTTCCGTATTCTACGATAAAGAAACAATTAACAAAGCTGTAAAGACTGATTTTTTTTTTTAAGGGGACAACAGGTATCAACTATCTGTAGTCCTTAAACTTTTTATCAAAAAAAAAAAACCCTCCTTCCCCCCCCCCCCCCAAAAAAAGGCAACCAATCTTTGTGTTAGCAGAAGAATTAGGGGTGATAACTCCGACAGCCGTGAGGTGAACTCCGCTCAGCAGCAGAACGGGTAAGTGGTTTACTCGTTCTTTCTTTGAATGGGTCGAAATTTTCAATTGTTAAATGCTGCGCTGGCTTTTCAAAACTAACACATGAGTTCTGCTGTCTTATATTGCTTTCATCGAAGATAGATTTCTGTCCCTGAAGACAAATTA
>JADBJO010021572.1:0-12500 GCA_016801955.1 Conus betulinus
TTTGTTCATGGAAGCGTGGTGTGTGCAGGACAGGCACATCTCCAAGGCGGCAGAGGTCAGTTCAGATCGGCTTTCTTTGCTGAAGACACGGGGCAGACGGCTGGTGTAACGACCTCGTCGCCTGTTGATCCCCTGGTCTTCAGCAAGTTGAATAATGGGTCTCCCATCTGATACTTGGAGAAGAGGGCGTCTGTTTCGCCTTTCACCATACCTGATCCATATGATCAGCAGCTAGCTAACCCGATTGCCACCTATGTCAGTCTTGGTGTTGCGTATAGAAGTGGAGGCCATCGCCAGGGCTTTGAGGTCCAAAGTATCCGGGTGTTGCAATGGAACAACAGTGTATAGGGCTGCTGGCCTCGCCATCTGAAAGACAGTAACAACAGTGGTACAGGGCTGCTGGTCTCGCCCTCTGAAAGACAGATGTTCCATTGGTCTGAGATATGAATTGTCACAGTTTTCTTTGCCCAGCCAATGCATGCATGCATGGAATCGCATTCCATATGAGCGTGGCCCGACCCGAGACATTTCTGGTCGATCGTCACAATGTTTGGGATGTTCTGAACAGCATACTGCAAGGCAGTTGCAAAATACTGATTGCGATTCTACCCAGAACATGTGTCGAAGTAGAAGATGGCATGTCTGATGGCAGAAGGCAGTGCTTTCAGGTAAAGGAGAAGACATGTCCCTCTCTCATGGCTCTCTTCTTTCCTTCGTTTTTTTTTTTCCAAACATAGCAATCGGACTGTTTGTCACCTTAGGAGAATACTGTAGCATTGTATACTGCTGCTGTTTGTCCTTGCAATATCTGTGGCAGAGGACACACTGGTCTTTCTGCGTGTGAAATGACAGGTTGAATTCGCTGTTGAATATCTCTCTGTAAAGACTGCTGGAAACAGGCTGCAAACCTTGCTCCTTCAGTTTGGATTCATGCATTTGAAACATTTGGTTGACATTCAAAGTACCATCTAAAAACTTTCTCTGACTTCTTTGTTGGCAGTATTGGGATTCTAGTGCTGGAAATGACAGAAAGTGCTGTATGACTCTTCTCCAGTCCTCTTCAGATGTCTTTGTTGGCAGGGAAGTCTTTCCCACGACCATCGCCACCACTGAAGGTACCATCCTGTGAATGGGAAAGTGCCTGATCCACAGACTACCAATGCCCAAGGTGGCGAGAAAGAAATCGTTTGCAAACTCGTATTCGTTGTCCCTCGACAGTAAAATGTACTTTCGAGTGGTTTGTCTTCTTCTTGGTTTTTGGCTGCATTGTTATCTGATCTAAGATGATTACTGTTCATTTTGTTCTACATGTTTACATGCCTATCATAACCCATCAGTCCATAGAAAGTGTTGAAGAGTGCTTGCTGCTTCTCAGTGCTAATGTTTGCGTGGGTATCTGTGTTGACACTTACTACTGGCTTTACTATCTTTGCTTGTACAGCTTTTCCTCTGCTGCTGGTATATACTCATTCTTATTCAACCTTGCAGTTTTTGTTGTATTCTTCTTCCACTTCTCTGGATTTAGCAACTCTCTTTTGTCCACGTTTTTTTTTTCTGGGGTATATTATAGAAAGCCAAATCTTCTGTACATTTTGATCAGCAAGAGGAGTACCTGCTTCTGGTATCAGAGAGCCGTCAGCACTAGACGTGTTTAGTTCAGGTGGCTGACAATGGTTGGCAGCAGCAACAGGTGCTGCAGGCGTCTGATGGCATGTTGCAGTAGAAGCAGTTATGTTTACGTATCTCACCACAGTCTCTAGCAACCGCTGCCCCACGAACACTGAATGAATGGATCAGTTGATGGGTAAGCTTCCATCAAAGCGTTCAGGAACAGCCCTGGGAGAAATCAGAACTAAATAAATATATAATATGTCAACATTGATGGGCTTGATATTAATGACAGGTGGTGATTTCTTGCAGGTGAATATTTTTGAAAATCCAGTTCCCGTGTGGAGGACCTGTTCCCTGTTCATGCCATTGGCCTGTGGACGATGGTCAGGCCTCTCAGTGTGCAGGGCGATAGCCTCTTGTTGCAGTGTGTGCTCTCTCAGTGTGCAGGGCGATAGCATCTCGCTGCAGTGTGTGCTCTCTCAGTGTGCAGGGCAATAGCCTCTTGCTGCAGTGTGTGTGCTCTCTCAGTGTGCAGGGCAATAGCCTCTTGCTGCAGTGTGTGCTCTCTCAGTGTGCAGGGCAATAGCCTCTTGCTGCAGTGTGTGCTCTTTCAGAGTGCAGGGCAATAGCCTCTTGCTGCAGTGTGTGCTCTCTCAGAGTGCAGGGCAATAGCCTCTTGCTGCAGTGTGTGCTCTCTCAGAGTGCAGGGCAATAGCCTCTTGCTGGAGTGTGTGCTTCCAGTGGCTGGCTTGGACAGCTGCGTCTGATTGTATATCTGCAAGCAAACACCTGACACTTATTTTTTTGTGACTTACGCAGCGCCTTTCGTTTAACGAGTCACATAGATTTAACTAAACGTTTCAGAAAATATCAATATAACCAATACAAATTGACAGAAGGTCAAAGTTTTCAGGACAGAAGAAATTGAACAAACAGCTTTTGAAAATGAGAAAAAAAATCACAAACCTATCACAAAATGTTCTGAAAGTGGTCAATTACAATTAATAACAAACTAAATTACAATATCTGAAAACATGTGATAAAGAACAGAAGTTAAAAATGCTTGTTATGGTGCTAAGATTGAATGCAAAGTAACTTAGGAAGATTTTTAAGCCAAAGGAATGGGGGAAAATGGAAGGGTGTTTATTGTATCAGGGATTGAAAGACAGACATTTAAGTCAAAGATTGAAAGACAGACATTTGAGTCAAAGATTGAAAGACAGACATTTGAGTCAAAGATTAAAAGACAGACATTTGAGTCAAAGATTGAAAGACAGACATTTGAGTCAAAGATTGAAAGACAGACATTTGAGTCAAAGATTGAAAGACAGACATTTGAGGCAAAGATTGAAGACAGACATTTGAGTCAAAGATTGAAAGACAGACATTTGAGTCAAAGATTGAAAGACAGACATTTGAGGCAAAGTAGCCATGCTCGTAAAGAATCGGTTCAAGTAACTATGGAAGGGATAAGGGTTAGGATGTCCCAAATGAGGCGGGCTAAAGGAGCCGTTTTAGACCCTGTGTGTCCAGCAGTACTGCTTTAATAAGGAAGTAGGAAGACAATGCCAGTTCCTTCCGGTGAGCCAGAGGCTTGTCGCAGAAGGTAGCCATGGCTATCCATTAAATATGCAGGTACAGATCTGGACAGGTGTGTCTTTCTGGAAATCTTTGACATCCCATCCCTCCTCTACTTCTCACTTCCATCCCAACCCCTAGCTCCTGTCTGATAGAATGTCTTGATATTGATATGGATGCTATTTGCTTAAAGTTTATAGTGTGTTTGTTCTTGAAACACACTAGGCAGCATTTGGTGTTTGAGTCTGTCCTGGATCATCATCAAATCCAGCCAGGATTTTCTTCTGTGCGTGAGAGCACCAATAATTAGAAATCAAGACACAGAGGGAATGTTCCACTTGTCGCATGCACTGTCAGGTACAGATTGAACAGTTTTCACCCAGTGAAGCAAGGGTTTGTCATGACAGGGACCTGACAAGCAAGGGGAGACAAAAAGACACCCCCCCCCCCTCCTCCTCTTCTGGTTCATGTGCTTGTGAACACGCTTTGATAACGTGGAAGACTGGTGCTTCATAGCCTCACATTGCTGCATAACAGTATTACAGAGACTTTCAGTCATTTGTTTCCATAGTCTTGAAAGGTATTTTCGTACTGTTACTCTCATTTAGCACTGTATGCTTTACAGTGTGCCTGTTCAATATTTGCATCATTTAATTTCATATGTTGTATGATGGTCCAAAAGTTAAAAAAAAAAATGCATGTCTTTTCCACGTTAAACACTGATCGCATTTGCATTTTTTTTTTCTAGCCAGCATGAGTAATTTTTACATTAATCTGTTTTATTGTAAAATAAGCCATCCCTTTTCTGGCAAGGAAAAAAAAAAATCCAACACGTGCAAGATGTACTGATCCAATGCTCCTGCTTGAGGCGCAGAATGCCAGTAAAAATGGAACAATTTTTCATCAGTTGAAAGCATGTATAGGAACCAAAGAAAATAGATATATCTGTGGCTCACGAGCTTGATATCATGCTATGTGTGTGCGTGTCTGGGCGCACGCGCGCGTGCACGTGTTCCCCGTTCATTAATTTGCCAAATGGAGCACTACAATAATGATGATAATAATAATAATAATAATAATAATGATGAATATTTCTTTTTTTTTTTTTTTTTTTTTTTTTTTTTTTTTTTTTGCTCTCCCAACCTCTGCGCCACCTCAGAGGCAGTGCACCCCGCCGCTCATTCCGACACCCCGTCCACAGCCGCAGCCCGGTCGGCCCCGCCGCAGCCCCGGCACCGGCAATCCACAGGGAACAGTTAATGTCAAGTCGTCAAGAGGCAACCCACCGGAGGAGACACTGTACTGCTGCCGAGTCACTTCGGTGGTGTTCAGTGGCGCCTGTTCTGATCTAACACACGCAGGACACCACCTAGTAAGCCCCCTGACGACAATAATTGCTTAGTCGCGGAGCCGGCGTGAGTGAGCTGTCCCTCCGGAGGGCGCCACCACGTCCGTCCAGCGACAGCTCCCATGGACTCGCCGATATCGGTGACCCCGACGGAACCAAACCAAGGCCACAGACGTGGAGAGGACATCGAAATTGAGGTCACCATGAGAGCAGTGCATGAAGGGCCACAGAATTTGAGACATTTTTTTTTATGCTGATCGATGACAATGAGGATGATTAAGCTGATGCTACGGATTTCCATTTCGGTCTGAGACTACATGACAGGGCTGCTCTCTACGCTTCCTTACATAATATATCCGGCGTCAACCAGGCCCGAGAGATACAGGCACCTGCAGTGTTGGTCAGGAAATTTGAGCAACACTCTCAGAAACGCATCCATTAAGTGAATGACACTCGACTGTGTGGTCCCAGTCTTCCCAACTGAGCCCGCAGCAACTCAACTCTGGTAGGAGCCGATCGAGGCAGAAAAACCCACATGATTTTCTGATGGGATTCGAACCCACAAACTCCCAGCCGGGAGTCCGCGACGCTAAACACTTCGCCACGGCGGCTGGTCATAATGAATATTTCTACAGCGCAAATCCTAGATTAGCTCTAAACGCTTTATAGAACTAACGAAAACACGCACGCACACACACACACACACACACACACACACACACACACACACACACACACACACGAACGCGCGCACGCACGCACACACGCGCGCGCGCACACACACACACACACACACACACACACACACACACACACAAACTGACATCTGTGTATGACCGGAACTTTTGAATTATCAGCCGAAATAGACGGTAAAAAGATGAGTTTTTAGTTTCGTTTTAAAGACTGGAAAAGAGTCACAGTGCCTGATGTCGTGTGGAAGAGAATTCCAAGTTTTAGGAGCCAGGAAGGAGAAGGATCGATCCCCCCCTTCTTTTGTATTTGAATCTGGGAGGAACCAGGAGCAACGAGTCAGAAGAAGACGAACGAAGGGTTCTAGCCGGGCAGTATGAGTTTAGAAGGTCAGACAGATAGGCTGGAGTTCCAGATTTAACAGCATTGAAACAGAGGCATGCGATTTTATATGTCACCCTGGCTTTGACCGGCAACCAGTGAAGTCTGCGTAATAATAGTTGAGGGTGTTCTTTGAAGGGAGCTTTGAGGATTAGTCTAGCTGCACAGTTTTGAACGTGCTGACGTTTTTTGGTGAGGTAGTCGGGAAGGCCTGCTAGTAGAGAATTACAGTAATCGAGGCGCGAAAGCACGAGAGAAGTGGTGAGAGTTTTTGGTTGCTTCAGTGGTAAGGAGATGTCGGACAGCACCTATACGTCTAATTTCCAGAAAGCATATTTTACAGACATGGTTCACCTGTGCCCTTCATATCAAGATCGCTGTGTCGATAGAGACGCCAAGGCTTTTTAACCTTTTTTTCTGAGAAGGGGATAACAGTACTGCAGATCAGAAGTGAAGAATTTACAGAAAGAGCGGGTGTTTTTTGCTCCTGGTGAGCTGAACTGTAAGGCTTCAGTTTTATCATGGTTTAGCTGAAGTTTGTTTTCAGCCATCCAGTCCGAACGAACGACGGACACACATTCAGACAATTCGCCCTTCATTTGGTCGAGATCAGAGGCATTCCCCGAGCGTCTTAGCTGGGTGTCGTCGGCAAACATCTGGTGAGGACAGGAGTGGGTTTCAAGGATCTGAGAGAAATACGTGTACATTACAAAGAGTACAGGTCCAAGGACGGAGCCCTGTGGAACCCCAGATTCCAGCTTGGCTAAACGAGATCTGACGTTGTTGACAACGACTGACTGGTGTCTATCCGACAGGTATGACTTGAAACCATTGATGGGCTGTTCCTGTAACGCCAAAATAGTGCTGCAGACGTTGCACAAGAATGGAGTGATCAATTGTGTCGAAAGCAGCGGATAGATCGAGTAGAGCAAGGATAGAGACATTTTGTTCATCGGCAGCGACAAGGAGATCATTTACAACGCGAAGAAGAGCAGTTTCGGTACTGTGATCAGCATGATAGGCAGACTGAAAGGGATTTTGAAGACAGTTAATCTCGAGATGGGATAGGAGCTGTGAGAGAACAACTCTCTCTATGACTTTGGAAACAAAGGGAAGATTTGAGACTGGACGTTAGTTTTTACAGCTGATTTGGGTCCTTACCAGCCCTTTTCAGTATAGGCCTGACAAGAGCGAGCTTGTGTTCCTTTGGAAACTCGCCAGACTGAACAGACTCATTGACAAGGCGGGTAAGAACGGGAATGAAGAGATCCGAGTTCTCAAACAGAAGTGACGTGGGTATCGGATCCAGTTCACAAGTTTTGTGGGGCATGTCTTTCAGGATCTTACTCACTGTGTCTTCAGACACTGGTGAAAAGAAAGCAAGGGGTGTTTCAACATCAGGACAGGTTGTGGGAACATGAGAAGTCTGCATGCTGTCAATGTTCTGTCTGATTAATTGGACTTTGCTGTTGAAAAAGTCGCTGAACGATTGGGCAAGTTCGGTATGAGGAATGTTGCTAGGGAGGGGGACGTGTTGATCTTTCCCAGCAGAGAATTAGTTATGGCAAACAGTTCTTTACAAGTCTGACTTTCATTGATTTTACAAGAATAGAAATCTTGTTTTGCTTCAAGAAGTAAACAGTTTACCTCATCCTTCTTTTGTGTGAAAATCTGCTTGTGCGCTGTGAGACCAGTCTTCCGCCAGGCACGCTCCGCACATCGACGAGCACGCTTGGCTTCATGCAGGATTGGAATGAACCATGGTTTAGCTTTCTTGTTGGTAGGCACACGTTTAGGGGTCTCTGGGGCATGTCTATCAGGCAATGCACTGAGACGTGTGTTATAATCACTGACTGTAATGTCACAGGTGTCGGACAGAGTATTCTCAAGATCAGACCTAAACGATGATCTGTCAATGGCACGAATATTCCTGCGCTGAACTACTGTGGAGGGAATACAGGCTTTTTGATATTAGTTCACAAACAACTGACATGTGATCAGAGGTGAGGTAGTGGGAAACACTAGTCGACTGAACAAGGGGGTCAGACTGACTGTCAACAACCCAGTCAATGATATGACCTGACCTGTGTGTGGGTTCAGTCGCAAGCTGTACCAGATCGAACTGTGTAAACGTATCGTTCAACCTGGCTACCTGTTGCTCTACGTCGTAATGAAAATTAAAATCCCCTAGGATTACAGACTTTCCCCTGCTCACGTTGCAATAGGCGGGAAACTCTGGGAACTGTTGGTGAAAGAGGGCATCAGTCATCTGTTGTTTTTGCTTGGAGGGGGCGGTACAACAAACAGAAGTTAATATGTAATTGTGGCAGCGACAGTGACATGACAACAAGTTCGAAACTATCATGCACAAATGGAAGAGACTTTGTAATAGTATCACATGTGTTGTAAGACTCTCTTAAAATGGTAGCCAGACCACCACCACGTGAAACACGAGGAAAGGATTTCAACGCGTAACCTGTGGGAGTGATGTCGGCACACTTGGACTCGTCACCATGCGTCGTCACTACCACTCGTTGAGGGTCAGGTGGCTTACGCCCCTTCAAAGAGGGTGACGGGGGAGGGTGGGAGGAGATGCGGCTGATAAGGGTGGATTAGCATGGAAAGGGGAGGTGGTGATAGGAGGAGGAAAGCAGGGGCAGGCGCACCTGGTCTACGTCTTTCAAGCCCGCCATTGTGGGGGAGGGAGGAGATGAGGAAGTGGTGGAAGATAAGGGTGGATGTGGTGGGTTGGGGGTGGTGGCGGGGAGCAGCTGCCAGCCTCATCATGCTGCCGACAGCGCTATATCCCACCCCACTTATCAAAACCGTCACCACCGCCTTGTCAGGAGGCTGAAATATGTAGCCCTGCAGAAAAAAAAGGTTCACTAAACCTTTTGGGCTACAAGCATCCAACTGGTCTAGATGGAGAGCTTTGACATAGAGCAATGTGAACCTAGGGGGATGGACATTCTGATTTTGCCTTGTACAGCCGCCATGACAGTTTACAAAATGACCACCAAAATAGCTGCGAAGATCCATATCTAGGGCATTTCTTGGAATAAATTGACAATGTAAATGGCTATTCATATGTATTTTGGCATGAATAATCCAAAAATGCCATCAAAATTGGATATGTTTTTATTTCATTTATTTATTTATTTTGATGATTACGTCAAAAATGTACATTTTTTTTGTTTAGATGATTACGTCAAAAATGTACATATTTTTGCGTGTTTCCCGATTTCCCTGCAAGTTTATGCATTATTACCTATGTCATCTTAACTGCAGAACAGTAAATATCAGACACAACATGAAACACACAAATTATACAAGACAGAGGCCAGTGTGTCCTCTAGAATTTCCAAAAATACATTTACTGCTAACAGTTTCAGAATAAGCATGCAATCTTCATGTATGAGCTTGTTATATGCAAATAAGTCATCATTCCTGCACCAATCATTTACAGCTTGTCAGAAAGAACACATAAATATTCTTTATCTTCTCCCATAGAATTTGAAGTCAAGAATGATTTCACATCTTGTGTTAAGCAGCAATTAATTGCTCATCAACAGTTCGTCAAAAATTCAGTTTCATTTACAGTGAACATTCTGTCCCAACCTCTGCGCGACCTCAGAGGCCGTGCACCCATGCCACTCATTCCGACACCCTGTCCACAGCCACAGCCCCATCAGCCCCGCTGCAGCCCCGCCACCGGCAATCCAAAGGGAGCAGTCAATGTCAAGTCGTCAAGAGGCAACCCACCGCAGGAGACACTGCACTGCTGCCGAGTCACGTCGGTGGTGATCAATGACGCCTGTTCTGAGCTAACATACGCAGGACACCACCTACTAAGCCCCCTACTGACGACAATAATTGCTTAGTCGTGGAGCCAGCGTGAGTGATCTCTCCCTCCGGAGGGTGCCACCACGTCCATCCAACGACAGCCCCCATGGATTTGCCGATACCGGTGACCCCGACGGAACCAAACCAAGACACAGACGTGGAGAGGAGATCGAAACTGAGGTCACGATGAGAGCAGGCATGAAGGGCCACAGAATTTGAGACATTTTTTTTTTTATGCTGATCGATGAGAATGGGGATGATTAAGATGATGCTACGGATTTCCATTTCGGTCTGAGACTACATGACAGGGCTGTACTCTACGCTTCCTTTCATAATATATCCTGGCGTCAACCAGGCCCGAGAGATACAGGCACCTGCAGTGTTGGTCAGGAAATTTGAGCAACACTCTCAGAAACGCATCCATTAAGTGGATGAAACTCGACTGTGGGGTCCCAGTCTTCCCAACTGAGTCCGCAGCAAACTCAACTCTGGGTAGGAGCCGGTCGGGGCAGAAAATTCTTGAATGGTCAGTCCAGTTAGTGCCGGACTTTGTTTCACTGCACTGCCACAGTCCACGGATTTCTGCAGTCTTTGCAACGGCATGTTTTTATGCATCCCATTTTGCGGGATGCACACTTGCAGCGTGTTGTGGCGCTAGATGTACATCCACAAGCTGTCAGCTCAAGACACAGCGCTGTTGACGGTTCATTAGTCAGCAGCAAGGGTTCAATAACCTCACTCCCATTCTTTTTACATGTTTCCAGCCACTGTCAACGACTGGGGGAATCTGTGGATGAACTTCCAGAGCTCTCCTCCACAGCATGTCTGAAAGTGAGCTCATCTGATGTTATTTCTCAAGGCATCTTGTATGGGTGAGAGGTTCTCAACAATTTTGTTGACTTTTTGTAAAGCGATTACATCTCAGATGGTGTCTGGAGGTATGGTCAGTGGTTGAACTGTACAGTCTGCACACAAATGACTCTGCATCTGACAGTACATTCTCGTCAGGGAAGTCATCACTTCCCCTGTTTTCAAGAAAATGGGAACTGTTTGTGAAGACAGGCCAGGCAGACTGCTTGCCAATTCTAGCAAACTGCCTGGTGTCTGATCCACGAATCGCATGGAATGCATACACAGAGGCCTTGTGTGGGTCAGTTAGATTGATCAGATGCACAGGGACAAAGTGCTTCTTTAGAGGTGTCCCAGCTTGCATCCAGACAACCTGCTGAAATGTGGCAGATGGGCAACAAGAAGAACAAGAACATCAGTGTCAAGATAACAACGATTGTTTGGAGATATCCCTTCTCACTGGCTTCTTTTGCATGGAGAATCATGCACGTGTCTGCCTCATCATGCTCATCTGAGGACAGCTGTGAAACATCTCTCCCTGATGATGACCAGAAATTTGAAGCATCTGTGAATCCTCCACTCAGCACCATCTCTCTGTAGGTTTGGGCACTCTGGAACGTTTCTGCCAGTTCTGTACAGAGAAAGTCTGTCAAACTGGCTTTGTTTTCACCCAAAGAGATAAATATCCCACTGCCCAATTGCTTGACTTCTAGACTGCACATTTCTCCTGACTGCCATCCTGTTGTCAGTTCTCTTGCTCTGAGTTGCTGATTTGAGAGTCTGGCAATTGTAAGTGTCAAATACAAGGTCAGCCCTGATACAGGAGTTGGAGGAGAGTTATTCACACAGTCTACAATGCCATCATTCCATTCCCCAAGTATTTTCGCTCTCGTGCCCGATTCCCAAAGCTTGCACCATTGCCATTCCATGAACTAAGGTACGCGCTGGGTTTAGTATAGCATTCTGTGGCGGATCTTTCTGCAGAATTTTGCTCAGATCATATTTGTTGTGTGTCAGTCGCAGTCTGTCGTCAGCAGTTGCCAGTGAAAGAGGCAGGACAAAGTTCTTGTTCCAACTTGTTCATCTTGTTGATGTCAAGAGGTCTGCCTGCTTCCATTGCTGCTATCAGTCGTTTGAACAAATCTCTGTCTGCCTTTAGTACCACGGTTTTTCTCCTTCCCGACGTTGACTTCAAGAGTGTACATGCTCTCAAAGGTGTTCAGTCGCTTGGTCCTGATTTGCTCATGAAAACTGGACGTCTTCTCGGCAAGTCTGCTCTGCACAAACTCTGAGGTGACACACTTTTCAGTTTCTTCTGCTGTTAGCAAGTCATGAATCACAGCATTACTGGCTACGTCAACAGTTGTGAGTGAAATCGTATCTGCTGATGTACAGATGAAAGGATTGAAAGTTTGAAAAGCAAACTGATGTGTTTGTAAAGATAATCATGGTCCTGCTTCTGATATTTCCCCCCCCAAAATCTTTGTGTGCACAGTCATGATCATCATCTGCATCCTCATCACTGGACATGTTGAACATCTTCCTGGTGTCCTTGGCCAGTTGGGTCCGGCATTAAATGTCACGCACCACCTGTCCCTGGCCGTAGCAGTCCTTGTTATACTCAACAGGCCACCAACTACCTTTTTCCTGCCTTGTTGATGTGCTCTGTGGCCTGATCATCTGGAATTTGATTGTACTTCTTCCTGGTCTCTTTTGTCACAAATTCTCCAGCCATAAAAGCCTGGTATATCTCAGGTGCTGTCGTTGGCAACATCTTCATGTCTGCCAGGAAAACAGTTCCCCAGCGAGTGCAGTGGTAGTGGTCAAAGGCTCCAAACCAGGGCAGCATCCCAGCAAATTATGACAAGAACAACGCCCAAACTTGTATCGTGGAGAGCGTACGTGAATCTCAGGAGAATGGCCACCAGTTTCATGTAGGTCCTCCAGTATCAAAAGGTGGCGTCCCCCAAAACAGGATCCTTCAAATTCATCAAACACATTTCTGACTTCTTCAATAGATGACAGTAAGTTCTCTACAGATGACTGGATCTCTTTGTCATCTTTGTGTGCGAAGCCCTCACTCTTTTGGCTGCCTCCCTGAGGTTTTCTCTGATCATCATCTCATTCTCTGCTGCCCACTCTTGGAAATACATCTCGACGAACTGATCAGAGTGCTTCAAAAGTGAGCTTGTGCACACGG
>JADBJO010021572.1:17500-29317 GCA_016801955.1 Conus betulinus
CTCTCTCTCTCTCTCTCTCTTTTATTCTTCGGATGTGAGTTGGTGTTTGGTACGTGAAGTCGCACATCCAATGCTCTCCGGATTATAAACCTATTTTGTTGGTTTAAGAACAATCTACATCTCCAGATTTGGTCAAGTACTTCGTGAAGAACTATGCCGTCTGGAAGTACGGATTTCAGGGCGATATGTGGCAGTTTCTGCTTCGTATTTTAGTGCTTCATGTTCAAGCGAGCGAGGCAGAAACTTGCTATGCGGGTCGATAAAGTTGAGGTGCGGAGCAGACGGTGCTATGTTAGGCATGCTCCTCTCGTATTTGTTCTGAGGAGGTATTCTTCTCCAGTGTGGAGACGTTGAGACGAACCCAGGGCCAAACTCATCCCAGACCAGAGACATGAGGCAGACCCGACTGGCCAGCGGAGGAACAGCAAGTCGTAGATCCAGCATGGAGAGACCTGGCCATCCCCCGACGGAGCCTCCAGTTTTACAGGGGAAAGAACTTTCGCTTGCCGACGTTATGTGCAAAGTTAACTCCATGGAGCTGAAGTTTGACGCAAGCTGGATGAGGTGAAGCAAGATCTGCACGCCCTGCACGAGGAGTACGGTATTATGCAGGGGGAACTAGGGAATCTCCGGGAGCAAGTTAGTAGTCTGCAGCAGCAAAAACTGGACCTGACGAAGAAAGTTGAAGACTTGGAAAACAAAACTGATGATTCGACGGGAGATCCAAGAGAAACAATCTGATTTTTATGGATTACCTCGGGTGGAAAGTGAGACCCCTGCAGATTGTGAAAATATGTTGAAAGACCTTGCTACAGATACATTGGAGTTGTCTCAGGACATCGAATTTGACAGGGTTCATCGACGCAACAACCGGCAGGACTCCCCAGTGATCGCAAGGTGTGTTTTCTACAAACAGAAGTGTGGATATCCTGAAGTCAAAGCGCAAACTACAAGGCAGCAACGTTTTCATAGGTGAGGACTTCTCCGCTAAAGTGCGTGATGTGAGGAAAAGGTTGACTCCCCATCTCAAGAAAGCTAGGAGTGACAACGCGCGACGTTGATCTTCAACTACCTTCTCGTCGACGGCAAGCGTTACACTGTAGGGGTTGACGACAGACTCAATGAACTGAGATAGGAACGTGGTCGGTCCTTTGATTTAAATAGAAATGTGTCCGCACTAGGAAAAGGAACCCACACAGAATCGACACCGGCTGTGTCCACCCTGTGTTCAACTACGTCAGCACGTGAAGCTGGAAATAGGATGTGTTTTGACTCTGGTGAAATCTCGGTCATCCCAGAGGCAGTTAAAAAATAGGAACAACACAGACGTTGGTGTGTTTTCTGGAAATGCCCATTCTACTGGAAATCATGATTCGTGTCACGTTGATATTCATAATAAAATGATCCTTTTCATTCCTTCATTGGAATATAAATGGATTACTTTCTAAAATGAATAGTAACGATTTTATTTCATACGTTTCTAGTTTTGGTTTTGTATGTTTTGTTGAAACATTTGTTGATGTTTTCCATTCGCCTATGTTTTGCTGGATACACTGTTTACTGTAAACCCGCTTTAAAGTTCACGGCACGTGGAAGGCGTTCTAGTGGACTGGTGTGCCTGGTGAAAAAAGATATCTGTTCCTATGTTAAAGCAGTGGGTGATGCATCTGATTTTTTTTTTATGCCTTTATTATTGATAAATCCTTACTTGGCACAGCGAAACATGTCATGTATGTGTGCGCATATATTCCTCCAGAGGGCTCTCCATATTACTCTCATTTTGATATGAGTTTCTTTGCTTGAAGAATTTTTGTGTGATTGCTTACTTTTATTTAAAGATGAAATGTATGTGATCGTTGGCGGTGACCTGAATAGCAGAATGTCAAACTTTTCTTGTGATTTTTTTTGAAGAAGATATATCTGTGTATGATGATCAACATAAAAGTGGACCAATTCGTGTTCGAAACTCTGAAAATACTGTGCTAAATAATTATGGGAAACTACTTCTCAATCTGTGTATTGCTCTGAAACTGTGCATTTTAAACGGCGTGTGTAAAGGCGACCTTTTAAGGTCGCTACACATACATATGTGATAATGGTAGCAGCGTTAACGACTATTTTTTTATGTCCTTTGACATGTTTTCGATCATTTTGTGATTGGCGTGAGATGTGCGTATCTGAGAAAATTGAGTCTGATCATATGCCTGTGGAACTGAACCTCACCGTCTCATGTCATAACCAGAACTGTGCACAAGTAAACAACAGGCGCTGTATGATTGAGAAATTTGTCTGGAATGAAGATCACATTGATTTGTTTAAAAATGCGATTTTTTCTAATGAAATGCAAGAGCGTATGCAAGGGGCAATTAGTCTGATATATATATTAATGTAGACAAGGCATTAGATGTTTTTAAGTGTTGTGTGAAAGGGGCAGCAGAGAGTATGAAAAAGCAGTTTACTCTCGGCATACATGAAAAAGAAGAGGACTGGTATGATACCGAATGCTGACTAAACAAAAGAAAAGCTCGAAATGTATTGACGAAATTCCGGTGTTCTTTGTCCACACCTTCTTGTGAGTTCTACTGTAAGGCCAGGAGGGAATATAAAGATCTTTTGAAGAGGAAGGAGAAACAGTTCAATGATACTCTGTTGGAGGAATTACTTCAGTCTGTAAATAGCCAAAAAGATTTTTGGGATCGTATTCACAAAATTTCAAGAAAACGCAAACAACCTGTGAATGATATTAGTTCAGAAATGTGGTTCCATCATTTCAGAGATCTACTGGAAGGAAAATTTAATTCCCAAAAATGATATGGTCGGTGACACTTACCTAAATGACAACGATTATGATGACAATCAAAATCGTCCGATTTCCAGAGAAGAAATTTTAGTTGCCCTGAAAAAAAAAGTAAAACCTCGTAAAGCTGCTGGCCCAGATGGAATTATTGGTGAAATAATAAAAAACTGCTTGCTAGTCAAAAGTGTTTTTAGATTTTTTGGTTAATTTTTTTTTCAACTCTTTATTTGAAAGGGATATATCCCAAATGTTGGTCAGAATCTATAGTCATTCCATTATATAAAAAGGCGATGCAAACAATCCAGATAATTACAAAGGAATCTCGTTATGTAATGTGTGCAGCAAATTATACAGTGCTGTTATTAACATGAGACTGCAAGAGTTGGTGGAAGAAAATAACATTACTGGAGAATATCAAGCTGGATTCAAGAAAAACTACTCTACTATTGATCATATATTTACGCTGATGGCATTCATACAGAAACAGTTTTGCTTAAATCGTAAACTGTATGTCGTATTATTGATTTCGAGAAGGCGCGTTTGATTCTGTTAATAGAACTATATTGTGGCTCATCTTGCTTAAAAATGGTATTCATGGAAAGCTGTATAAATGTATAGTAAGTATGTATGACTGTGTAAAGGCACGGGTGCGAACTGGAGCTGCTATAACAGATTATATAAACTGTACTTCTGGTGTTAAACAGGGCGATGTTTGTAGCCCAGTTTTGTTCTCGTTATATATAAATGAATTAACACAAGAGTTTATATATTCTGGAAGGCACGGTGCACATTTTATGAATGAACTTTCGGAAATCTTTATTCTGCTTTTAGCTGATGACGTGGTCTTGGTCTCAGAGAAAGCAATTGGATTACAAACTCAATTAAACACCCTGCAAAGAGCTACTGCTACATTACAACTAAAAGTTAATAAAGCAAAAAGCAACATAATTGTATTCAGAAAGGGTGGGTATCTTGCAGCAGAGAGAAAGATAGACATACAATGGATCTATAATGCCTATTGTTAATGCGTATGGATACTTGGGTATACACTTCTCCACACGCTTGGGTTTCATATACTACTTGCAAAGATTTAGTCAGTAAAAGCAAAACATGCATTGCTGTGCATACTAAAGAAATTATCATTACTCCATAACGATTCCCTTACCTTGTTTTTGAAACTGTTTGATTGTCAAGTTCAGCCGAAGGTGCAATGCAGAGCTGAAAATGGGGTCTAGATGCTGCTGTTGTACATTATGAAAAAAAATACATTTGTTTGCTCTAAAGAAATTTCTTGGGGTGTCGTTGCAGACACCAAATGATTTGGTATATGGTGAAACGGCTAGATATCCAATTCATTTGAATTCCGTTGTAAAATGTATTCGATATTGGTAAAAATATCACAGATGCAAGATCACTGGTTACCACGCAAAGCATATAGAATGCTGTTAGAACTGGACGATAGAGGTAAGAAAGAAACTGGTAACAAATGGTAGAATGAAACTATGTGAATACGGATTTGTTTTGTATGGCTCAACCAAGGTGTTGGTGATATGAATGCTTTTATGAAGGTGTTCCGCGAAAGATTGATTGATTGCAACTGGCAAAATCGGAACACACACGTACAAAAATAGTGAGAGATTTGAGTTATACAGAACGTATAGTCATTTGCGCTGTTTACCAGTTTAAATTACAATGAAAATAGACAAGCATTTCAAACACATCATGACTAGATTTCGATTCGATGTGTCTGATATTGCTAGTCATTACTTTCGCTATAGACAACTATGCGAAAGAAATCTGATCTGTCCGTTGTGTCGAAATGCAAAAGAAGACGAGGTTCATTTTGTGCTGGCTTGCCCAGTGTTAGGAGTTCTCAGAGAACAATTCATCCCGCAAAAGTATTTTTAACTATCCTTGTCTGTTCAAGTTAATGGTGTTAATGTCATCACCAAATGAAAGCACCATTAAAAAGTTAGCTTTTATTTATATAAGGCATTTAAAAGGAGAAGTGTTTATACGACATGAAAAGACCAACATGCATGTGCGACTTAAAATTTATATCCGCTTTCTAAGGGGCTATGGCCTTTATGAATAAAAAACATTTGAGTTTGAGTCTTGAGTCTTTTATTCTTCCTCATTTTTTTTTCTTTCCATCTAAGATACAACCAGCTTCTACGTACAGGTCTTTTTTCCGCCGAACTGTGTATGAAGTTTCCGTCATTCAAAAGAATTTGCACCGACGCTTGAAATCTGAGCAAGGGGTTGCCTCTGCTGTGTTTTTTGTGCAACAGGTCCTTCTCAGAGATGCTCTAAACACATTCCAACTGAGCTCCATTGACAGTACTGAGTTGACAGCCTCGGTCCTGGCTCTTGAAATGGTCTCTAAATTCATAAGGATTTCTTCATTTTATCAGACTCCCTGTCTGCTTTGGAGGCTATTGCCAGCCGTAACCTGAAGCTCCCTCAGGTACTGAACTTATCCAAAATCGCATGGATACAACATAGTTTTTGCCTGGGTTTCCAGCCATACGGGCATTCGAGGCTATGAGTTGGTTGATCAACTTGCCAAGAGGGCCACAAAAAAAGAGTTGAGCAGACTGTTTATCCCTCACACTGATCATCAAAGGCCTCTGACAAAAGGAATGGGATTTGCAGACAGATAACATATTATTCAAAACCTATCCAAACTTGACAGAGTTTTTGCCATATTCCCGAAGCGATTGTAAAGAAATATTGGTTTTGTGCCGTTTGCATACAGGCCACTCCTTTTACACCCATTCTTATCTTTTAAAAGAAGTGAAGAAGCTTCGTGGTGCATTCCATGTCATTTGCCACTCACAGTCAAACAGATTCTTTTCGAGTGTTGAGACTTGCATGATGGAGACATGTACACTTTACAGCAGATTCCATAAAAAAAAAATCTTGTTAAGAGATGTCCCCACCTGATGTGATCTTTGAATATCTGAAAGAGATCAACATTTTTCATCAGGTTTAAGATTTTATGGAAGAAAGAGATTTTTAACGAAGTTTCCTGTATGTTTTTGGAGATGTATTTGTAAGCGTTGTGCAATTGTTCTTCTTTTTAAAGACTTATGAGTTTGACGCAGCGACAGCCCAGACATGGCTTATTGTGGTCGGCTGGGCTATAAGCAACATCACCTTACCTTACCTTACCTTACCTTACTTATCTTACCTTACCTTACCTTCATCATCGTCATCCAGTTGACGTCCTCAGTCATCGTGTTGACAATGCTGACGTCATCATCATCCAGTTGACGTCCTCAGTCATCATGTTGACTATTCTGACGTCGCCATCATCCAGTTGACGTCCTCAGTCATCATGTTGACTATTCTGACGTCATCATTATCCAATTGACGTCCTCAGTCATCATACCTTACCTTACCTACCTTACCTTTACCTTACCTTACCTTACCTTACCTTCATCTCTCATCTAACGCCCACTGGTTCTAGTTCCTCTCAAGCCCTTCAGGCATTATTTAAAGAAAGAAGTGGCCAGTGTGAAGGACATACACTGTAATCATTCATGCAAGACAAGAACAGAATGGAAGACTGGAGTCTCAGCTTAAAATCTTCGTCTTTGGAAATTACAGATCAATCATTCAACCACTCTGCCTTCTCCTCTCTCTTTCTCGCACAAACAGCAAGTTATCAACAATATGCCATTTATCTTTAAGCTCTAAACGTATGAGGGGCCATCACCACTCGACATGGTTCAGCAGTTATCGTTATGAGCTTTGGGCATTTTGAGCGTCAGTTTGAATTCTGTCGCCGGCATTTTTCCCCAACCCAGTCGGTTCCTTCCTAGGGCTGAATATGATGTGGACTCAAACAGAAAAGCTCAAGCCACACAGTGGAATTTTACCTTATGACATGATGCACCCTTGTAGGATGTTGCTCTAATTTTTAGATCCCGCCGGGTGGTTGTTCACAGTTGACGCCGTTGTGTATCGTGAAATGAGCCTGGAGTATACCGTCCGGCCAAGTATCCTTAGGGCAAAAAAACAGAATTCAGTGGCGTCGTTCTCATCATCCTTTACAAATGACGTCGAGCTGTGTGCGGTCGCCCATCCAGGCAAAACAGCGCATGGTCTCTTTTAGTTAGCTGCTTCATTACAACGTGATCATGATTGCTCCCCATATACTGTCGTGTTTGGGAATTATGAAAAGTAGAAGCTGGGTGTAGCTGTGAATGTGGGGGCGAGAATCAGCAGCATGAGAGTGATGCTGCTCAGGGAACGCTGGAACGAGGCCCTTCTTCCCCATTTCCACTTCGCTCACCTCCCCCCCCCCCCCCCACTCCCCCCAAAAAAAACAAAAAACAAACAAACAAAAAAAAAAACCACCACTATAGGGCACGTGCAATTTCACGCTTCTGTAATGGCATTAGTGCACATGTGTGTGTGTGTGTGCGTGCGTGCGTGCGTGCGTGTGTGTGTGTGTGTGTGTGTGTGTGTGTGTGTGTGTGTGTGTGTGTGTGCAGATCGTGGCGTTGGTGATCCATGCTCCACTAATGATACCAAAGAGAACTGCCCTGCCGGTGCCTCATGTATAGACTTTGAGTGTCACTGTAACCCAGACATGTCTACAGATTATGGTGCCACCTGTGGTAGGTAGGTTACAACACACACACACACACACACACACACACACACACACACACACACACACACACACGCGCGCGCACACGCGCGCACACATCCACGGATACACGCACCCGTCCGTGAAAACAAATGAACAAAATGCATTAACACGTCTCTATCATTCTTTTCCTTGCTAGCGGTCAAAGTATCAGATTTTACGGATGTTCTCATCCATAGTCAGCTTATTCATTATCGTCGTAGTCCGTTCAGACACATCCGAATTCTCCAGTCTTGAGCTCGCGCACAGTTGTAAGGTATTCTTGTTTTGGCAATGGGGGTGTGCAGGAATGATTTCGTTTGATGGTTCTGTTGGACGGGACAATACTGGGGGAGGTGTTCCACCACCCTAGGGGGATGTTGTGGGGCACAAGTGTGGACTTTTGTCAAAAAGGTTATATCCCGGTCTTGAGTGCCCAGGTCTTGGCCTTATGACGATCACGTGGTGTTCGCTGCAGAGGATGCAGCTGAGGCAATCCTGTCCTGTGCTTGGTCCCATCCTTTGCCCATCTGTCGGCTTCTTCGTTTTGTTTGGATGTTGCAGTGTCAGGGTATCCATTGAACGATCATAATCATGAGCAGTGGACTGTTGTAGAATGACTAATGCACGCAGACTTGAGAGACATATTCCTGAACTTTTGCTACAAGGGAACAAGACAATTCCATCCCACGGTTCAGTATCATTATGGAAATGAAATCAATTTTCCTGAAAAGAGGGTCACCATTTCTTGCATTTAACAAAGGGGTCACCGTCAGAACCAGAGAGGAAAGTGGCAACCCTTTACTCTATGGAGCAAACATCCCACAAAGAGTTCAGGACACATGCAGATACAGATGGCTCAGCAGAGGAGGCTACCAGAAATGGAGGTGCAGGAATTAGCCTGAAGTTGATGGATGGAAGTTTGTCAGACAAGCCTTCCCAAATGAAGTTCTCAACAAACTTTCAGGCTAAGGCAGGTGCACTACAGTTGGCAGCCAGAACGCTGTATGAGAATAGAGATGTCATACATTCCAACGTCGTCATCTTTTCCGATGCTTTGTCAATACTGCAGGTTGTTAAAAATCCTCAAAAACAGGAACTCACCTCCCTTGTCTCTGCTGCTCTGGCCATTCTGCAGCAGTACACTGAGAACACCGTCATCCAGTGGATACCCTCACACTGCAATATATTTGGCAACGAGGAAGCTGATCAACTGGCAAATGAAGGAGGACAGCAGTCCCAACTGGAGCAGGAAGTCTCCTTTGAAGAAGCCAAAAGCATAATGAAGGAGAAGCAGAAATGAAGATGACTTGAGCAGCACCTAGGCTTGAACAAGAAGAATGCGTACTACCTTCTGCCAAGTGAGCATTGTGAGACTTAGGACAGCACACTCCAGACTCAAACACTGCATGTTCACAAAGTTCCACATTTGGGAGTCTTCAGGACGCCCATGCATACTACTGCCCCCAGCGACTGTAGAGCACTTCCTGCAGGACTGTCTGACACATAAAAGCTAAGAGCAGAGACCTGGCCTGCTGACACATCGATGAGGGAGAAGCTCTATGGATCTCTGGAGGGCCTCCACCGTACAACAACGTCAGTGCCTCTGGGTTCCTGTCTGAGTGTACGAAGAAGAAAGAAGAAGAAGAAGAAGAAGAAAGAAGAAGAGAAGAAGAAGAAGAAGAAGAAAGAAGCAGAAGCAGAAGAAGAAGAAGAAGAAGAAGAAGAAGAAGAAGCAGAAGAAGAAGAAGAAAGAAGAGAAGAAGAAGAAGAAGAAAGAAGAAGAAGAAGAAAGAAGAAGAAGAAGAGGACGAAGAGGACTAAAGACGGGAACAGGTACGTCTCCATATTCCCGGATAGTTATGGTGTGCTTCCACAGTTTTGCAATATGTCAGTGTAGAGTACTAGAACGACCACTATTGCAATGCAGGTATATTCACGGCAATGCACAGGCCATAACATAACCACTGCCTGACTGCCGGGGTAAGTGCATTTCTGCCTCAGCAAAGTGAAGTTCATTCTGAACTTGCCCGACCAGCTAACTGAAAACTTTTACTGTTAACATTTTCCTGCATTTCACAGCCCATATGCTGGCTGCTGTAACAGCCAGCAGAAAGTTGAAGAAAGTCATTACTATAATGATGGAAGAATTGTTAACCTGCACTTGTTTTCCCTCACTACTTAATTGTTCAGCATTATATATATATATATATATATATATATATATATATATATATATATATATATATATATATATATATATATATATATATATATATTAAAGAAGAGGATGGTAAAAGGAAGTTTTAAAATCAACAGATCTGTTTCGAGCACTGGCTCTCCTCAGGATATATATATATATATATATATATATATATATATATATATATATATATATGTATATATATATATATATACACGCGCGCGTGTGTGTGTGTGTGTGTGTGTGTGTGTGTGTGTGTGTGTGTGTGTGTTCGTGCAAATCAGTTTAAAAGATTTGCATGCCGGTCTTTATATATTTTTTTAAAAAATAAAAGCATATATAAGAAAAAAAATGTTATAGCTCAAAAATGAAATTTGTCTTTAAGCACAGACACAAATGTAAAAATGTTCTCCGTTGACGCAGAACTTCTTAACGAATATACAGTGAAGACAGTGTGAGTATGTGAGTGTGTGTGTGTGTGTGGGGGGGGGGGGGGGGGGACTTCATGGAGCCACCACAAACATCATGAAAGTAATGAAAGATGCTGGATGTGTGTCCCCCCAGAACCTCTAAAAGGCAGGTTTGGAGGTTCCTGTGACCTGACCTGTGACGTTGACCACAGTCACTGTGTTGACGGCGTCTGTCAGTGTGTTGCTGGATCCTTCCCCGACAGAGACTTCAGCTGTGGTAAAACGAACAACAAGACACACACACACACTCTCTCTCTCTCTCTCTCTCTCTCTCTCTCTCTCTCTCTCTCTCTCTCTCTCTCTCTCTCTCTCAGCTCATCCATGAAAATGTATAACATAAGCATTTTTTTTTACACATGGTGATAACCGTTTAGATGCACACATGTATGTACGCACACACGCACGCACGCACGCATGCATGCTGTCCACGACAGAGAAAATTGTGATGGTATTGTTTCTAAGTGAACTTAGTTGATGTATTAGTCAGGT
Source organism: Conus betulinus (assembly GCA_016801955.1). NCBI lineage: Eukaryota > Metazoa > Mollusca > Gastropoda > Neogastropoda > Conidae > Conus > Conus betulinus. The sequence continues at coordinate 28,099 of JADBJO010021572.1, forward strand.
TTAACACTTCAAGGTTATTTCTGCACTTATACACGCACATACACACTCATGCATCCACCAAATATTAATCTCTGGAAATGGGATGTCACGCATTCGCTTCTCTCCTAACACGACTGAGAACAAGTAATACAGTTTATACTCCACTTATAACTAACTATACATGAAAAATCTACATACACAAAAAGGAATAATCAAAACATAACGGATCAATACTTCTTAATGCCCGGTTTTTGTATTAAAGAAAAGCTTCTTACCTGGCCAGGTTACCATACATACAAACTTGCACACTAGAACACAGTTCTCGAACAAGTCACTTCACTTGTCTTCAGCACTGGGTGATGGTGACGCCTTGGGCTGTCTGGCACCACGTTCCAGGACTGGGTCTCCATGATCGTCTCTGGGGACTCGACGTAGAAGTTTTCTTTGTCTCTTTCACCCACCTCTGGGTTTCGAAGTCAGTCTTTCATTGTCAGCTTGTCTTTGACTCCTAGGACCTTGCTGCCACTTCTGTCACCCAGACCACGTTTCTTTCTTTCGACCCTATCTGCCCTCACCTCTCTCTCTCTCTCTCTCTCTCTCTCTCTCTCTCTCTCTCTCTCTCTCTCTCTCTCTCTCTCTCTCTCTCTCTCTCTCTCTGCTCTCTCCTCTTCTCTCTATCGTGGTGGTGTTATTTCTCGTGATGTTCTTCCTTTCAGTTTATATAGGGATGGAAACAAAGGATATACCTTCCGGCCATGCCTTCGTCCATGTTGCATCTTTATCACCTTGTTCACATACACACTGAATTCTCCTCTTGCTACATTCTCTTCCACACGTTAGCATTTACATGCATCCCTACATAGCGAACAACCACTTTGCACCAAATGGACATTGAAAATTCCTGATGACTTTGAGGGCCACATGCGCACAGTAATTATCCTATAGAAAGCTGCGACAACGACGTTCACACACATTCAGATAACCCGAGAAAACATCAACACGGTGCCTCACAGCAGTATCTATGGAACAAGCCCAAGACTTCAGTCTTTCAGGTCAGGTTACAAAGCAAGTTAAGCTGACTGGCCTTTAGCGCCTACTTGATGCAGGTCGACCATATGAAGTAGGTGAGGGCGCTGCTGCTGCTACTCGGCCGATTCTCTTTTTCTCCACTACGCACGGGATTCCTTTCCTCTAAAGCGCTCAAGGCCTCTGTGTGAGAGGTTTCGATCCCTTGACGCAT
>JADBJO010021573.1:0-15000 GCA_016801955.1 Conus betulinus
GCAATGACACTCCTAATGTTTGGTAACTCAAGGCAGTGACACTCCTAGTGTTTGGTGACCCAAGGGCAATGAAGCTGCTCATGCTTGGTGACTCAAGGGCAACAAGACTCCTTATGTTTGTTGACTAAAGGGCAACTAGACTCCTGATGTTTGGTGACTCAAGGGCAATGACACTCCTGATGTTTGTTCACTGAAGGGCAACGTGACTTATAATGTTTGTTCACTCAAGGGTGATGAGACTCCTAATGTTTAGTGACTCTAGGGCAGTGACACTCCTAATGTTTGGTGACTCAAGGGCAATAACATTCCTAATGTTTGGTGACTCAAGGGCAATGACACTCCTAATGTTTGTTGACTTAAAGATAATGAGACTCCTAATGTTTGGTGACGCAACATTTGTGTACACTAGTGTGCAACCGTCATATATGTGTCTTGGGACAGAGAGGGGGCGGGCTAGAGGAGGGTGTTGACAGAGAGGGGGCGGGCTAGAGGAGGGTGTTGGAGGGGTGGGGTGGGGTTGTGGGAGGAGAACTGTGTTTTGGCCTAGATTCCCTCCCTGGGAGGGCACTGGACCCTCCTCGCTGGGCTGGTCCACAGAGCATCAACAGATTCGCTGGGCTGGTCCACAGAGCATCAACAGATTCCCTCCCTGGGAGGGCACTGGACCCTCCCTCACTGGGCTGGTCCACAGAGCATCAACAGATTCCCTCCCTGGGAGGCCACTGGACCCTCCTCACTGGGCTGGTCCACAGAGCATCAACAGATTCCCTCCCTGGGAGGGCACTGGACCCTCCTCGCTGGGCTGGTCCACAGAGCATCAACAGTCATGATTCCTGCTCCATCCAGCAGGACCGTCATAAATCATTGTAAAAAAACAAATAGCAATAATTAAATAAAAAAAAAAAGGCAGGTGGTGGTGGTGGTAGTGGGCGGGGGGGGGGGGGGGGGGGGAGGGGGGGGGGGGGGGGTCATTCTGAGCCTGCACTAGATTCTCTCTCGGGAAGTGGGTCCGAGGTTTTGGTCGAGGGGAGGGGGGTGGGTGGGTGGGAATGGGGCTTAAGGAGTCAATTTAGGGCAAGTCCAGATGAATGATGGATGTACATCTCAGGCAGAAATGGTATGTCTTGGACAGAAAGTAGTTGATAATCATCTGCACTAAGACGATATCAGTCTATCGCGGTGTGTCTTGGAGAGCAAACAGTTGTTAATGTTCTGTACTAAGAGGATATCAGTCTGTCGCGGTGTGTCTTGAAGAGCAAGCAGTTGCTAATCTTCTGCACCCAGAGGATATCAGTCTGTCGTGGTGTGTCTTGGAGAGCAAACAGTTATTAATGTTCTGTAGTAAGAGGATATCAGTCTGTCGCGGTGTGTCTTGGAAAGCAAGCAGTTGCTAATTCTGCCACCACAAGGAGATCAATATGCAGGGTATTGCTCGAGACACATCCTATGACCTGACTAGTCATCAGAAAGAAGGTCTAAATGTGTGCGTCACATTTCCGTTTTTCAGGTAGTCCTGATTGCTCAGAGTGTAGAGGAATGAAACATGGCCTCTCTCTCTCTCTCTCTCTCTCTCTCTCTCTCTCTCTCTCTCTCTCTCTCTCTCTCTCTCTCTCTCAACAGTTGCCATTACTGAAGAAGCTTTTAAGCGAAATTTCATTGGAGAATATACAATTTAAAATGAAAACTGTTTACTTTTTTTTTTTTCCTTAAATTTTACTCAAAGTTTTTACCCCAGAGGTATACTTGGGAGGAGTGGTGACTAGCAAACCAGTTGGACCAATCATTGAAGACTATACTATATATATATATATATATATATATATATATATATATATATATATATATATATATATATATATATAAAACACGACGTCATTATCTCTGGAACTTTTCTCATTTGTTCCACTTTCTATCGGTTTCATGTTAATGTGGGTTTGTTTGTTTGTTTGTTTGTTTTTCCCTTTCTTTTGAGAAAACGTGAAATTCATTCTTGCAGAAATACCATAGGTGGTGTAACTTGTTTCTGGTGCCAGTTTTGACTGGCTGTTTGGGGTCCTGTGTATGGAATCATGGAATAATTAGGGGCAGCTTTAATCGTCCTTTGGTATCGTTGATTTAGTTCTGTTCACTTTCTTTCATTTGCTTCATGATGAAAGAACAGCTGTGTGGGATTTATTGCAAAATAAATGAAATATTCTGTTGCTGTCATGCGCTCATGTTATGGATAGCTGGCAACACCCACTGGCTTCATGAACTCTCTGTCTGTCTGTCTGTCTGTCTGTCTGTTTGTCTGTGTGTGTGTGTGTGTGTGTGTGTGTGTGTGTGTGTGTGTGTGTGTGTGTGTGTGTGTGTGTGTGTGTACCCCCCTCTCTCTCCTTCCCCCTCTCTCTCTGTGATGCGCGCGTCTGTTTGTTAGCGATATATATATATATATATATATATATATATATATATTATATATATATATATATGTGTGTGTGTGTGTGTGTGTGTGTGTGTGTGTGTGTGTGTGTGTGTGTGTGTGATCATGCAGACAAGCAGCCAAACACACCATCTGAACTATGTGAAGAACACTCTCCATGGCCAAGGTAGCAATTTCTGACAATCCTTACTAGCGAACCTCGTAATGCTGGGGGTCCCAACATTATCTACAGAACAAAGAGCCCCCAAACATTACAGAACAAAGAGCCCCAGACATTATCTACAGAACAAAGAGCCCCCAAACATTACAGAACAAAGAACCCCCAAACATTACAGAACAAAAGAGCCCCCAAACAGTATCTACAGAACAAATAGCCCGCAAACATTATCTACAGAACAAAAGGGCCCATTATCTACAGTATAAAGGGCCCCAAACATTATATACAAAAAAAAACGGCCCCTAACATTATCTACAGAGAAAAGCGCCCCCCAAATATTATCTACAGAACAAAGAACCCCCAAGCATTATCCAGAGAACATGCAGCAGCCATTACAGGACAATAACTACGCCTTTCAACCCATTACAAAGGAACCTCTCGTCTGGGGACATGTATGTCTTCAACTGTTAGCGGGCCCTAAGCTCATCAGTGAGACTGTGGCCAGCATGTGACGGAATGGGCAGACAGATTATCAGTGACAAACAAGCATGTGATGGAATGGGCAGAGAGTTCATCAGTGACAGACAAGCATGTGATGGAATGGGCAGAGAGATCATCAGTGACAGACAAGCATGTGATGGAATGGGCAGAGAGATCATCAGTGACAGACAAGCATGTGATGGAATGGGCAGAGAGATCATCAGTGACAGACAAGCATGTGATGGAATGCGCAGAGTTCAGGGCATTACATGCCACTGTCTCTCGTGTCTTTTTAATGAGAGACAGCACAAGTCTGTTCACATCAATCAATGACACCTACCAGCAAACAATTACTCACCGCCAAATTCACGTTCTGTAACCTGCTGTTGAACAGCTTCATAGTCAAGGGTTAAACACTGCATCACAATCAAGGGTAAATTACTTTATCATCATCTCATCATCATCATCATCATCATCATCATCATCATCATCAAAAACAACAATAATTACAACAGTAATGACAACAAAATCATGCGTTGATATTGTTACTGTTATTGTTGTTGTAGATGATGAAGATCATGATAATAATAACACTACTACTACTACTACTACTACTACTGATAATAATAATAATAATAATAATAAGAAGATAAGAAAGAAGAAGGAGAAGAAGAAGAAGAAGAAATGATAATAACAATCATAACAATGATAATAACAATAAACAATGATAATAACAATAAAAAGAACAACTTTTGGAGTAGCTTTACACCACCATCACACCAATGATAATAATATAACAACATCAAACAACGACAACAACATCAAAAAACAACAAAAACAAGAACAACAGCAATAATAATAATAATAATATTGATAATAATAACATTATATAATAATAATAATAATAATAATAATAATAATGATGATGATGATGATGATGATGATAATATAAAAAATATGATAATAATAATAATGATAACAACAACAACAATAATGGTAACAAGAAGAAGAAAGAAGAAGAACAACAACAACAACAACAACAACAATAATATAATAATAATAATAATAATAATAATAATAATAATAATAATAATAATAATAATAACAATAATAATGGTGATAATGATAATAATGATAACAATGATATTAATAAGAAGAATAAAAATAGTAAAAACTAATGAAAATAATAATAACAGTAATGACGATAATAATATAAAAAATATTGATAATGGCAATAATAATAATGATAATAATAATAATAATAATAATAATAATAATAATAATAATAATAATAATAATGTTTTGGATGGTGTGCGGTGTGTTTGCTGTCTGACTCTCACCTGAAGAAATTTGGATGCGTGTACGTCTTTTTTTTTCTTCCCGGAAAAACGAAAAAAGATAGCCATGCAACAAGTTAATTTTTATCCCTTTGTTTTTGCTGCCTTGTTTTTTAATCTGCCTCAAATAGCCATTAAATCAAAATAAGTACATGATACGTAATAAGGACAATCAGGTACATCAAGAACATCATGCCACCAACATCAAGGGCGAGTACAACCATCACCACCACACACACACACACACACACACACACACACACACACACACACACACACACACACATATATATATATATATATATATATATATATATATATATATATATATATATATATATATATATATATATACACACACACACACACACACACACATTGTAGTCTCCAAGGAGGAGACACTCTCCAATGGAGACTATAAGCTTGCTGAAGACTCATTTGAGAAGCATTTATTATTCCCCACTCACCCTCTCAAGCAGATACTGTTAGTTAGGCAGAATTAACTGCCACTGCAGATATGAATGCTATATCTCCCACTATTTCTTCACTCTAAGACATAAGAGTGCCAAGGCGATGGATACAAGATGCCCCCTCTCAAGGCCTTCATGGATGACACTACAGTGATTTCATCCAGAGAAGACGAGACACGTCACGTGCTGGAGAGGCTGGACGATATAGTTGCCTCATCCAGAATGAAGTTCAAGCCAAAGAAATCACGGAGTCTCTCACTGAGGAAAGGAAAAGTGGCCGAATCTGTGGTCTTCAGTGTTGCCAACCAGACCATTCCAACAGTAACAGAAGAGCCAGTCAAGAGCCTTGGAAGATGGTATGATGATACGCTGAAAGACACACGAAGAACAAAAGAAACCAAACAGATGTCGGAAGAAGGCTTGGAGACCATTGACCAGTGTGGGCTCCCTGGCAAATACAAGGTCTGGTGTCTGCAGTTCATGCTGATACCAAAGCTCCTATGGCCTCTGATGATATACAACATCTGCACCAGCATAGTGGAGGCAATGGAATCCAAAATCAACAAGTTCACAAGGAAATGGCTTGGTGTCCCACCCTGTCTGACTGACATAGCGCTATACTGTCGCCAAGCAAAGCTGAAACTACCACTGAAATCCATCCTGGAGGAATATAAAGCAGGGAAGATCAGACTTCAAAGCATGCTGGAGGACTCAGGAGACAAGGTGGTTGAAGCAATCAAGCCCCAGCTGAAGACAGGCAGAAAATGGAAAGTTCAAGAGGCGATGGATTCTGCAAAAGAAAGTCTCAAGATCAGAGAAATAACAGGACACACACAGACCAACAGACAAGGACTGGGGGTGACCAAAACTGAATGGTGGTCAAAGGCCAAAGGAAAAGCCAAAAGAGACATGATCATTCAGGAGATGAGAAAAGAAGAAGACCAACAAAGACTCCAAAAAGCAGTCCAGCAGAGCCAGCAAGGGCAATGGACAACGTGGGAGAATGCACTCCAAAGAAGTCTCACTTGGAATGACATTTGGCACATGGCCCCTCTCAGGATCAGCTTCATTCTCAGATCTGCATATGACCTTCTGCCCTCAAAATGCAAACCTGGTGAAGTGGGGAAAAACAGACGATCCTTCATGCCCCCTTTGCCATGAAAAACAAACAGTGGAGCATGTCCTAAGCTCATGTAAAGTAGCCCTGGCTCAAGGAAGGTACACATGGAGGCACAACCAAGTGCTCAAAGAGATTGTACAAGTAGTCTGGGCTAGTACCAACACCACAAAAGGGAAAATCAGGACTCCAAAAGCACCCGCAATATTCTTCACGGCAGGAGGCAGCGAATCATGGCCAAGAACAACAGTGCCACTCGGAACATGCAGGCAGAGTCTGCTGGACGGGGCAGATGACTGGGAGTGCACAGCAGACCTCCCAGAATGGAATAGTCACCCAGAGATTATCAGCAAGAGTGGCATGAGACCAGACATAGTATTACACTCTCAGTCAACCAAGCAGCTGATCATGATCGAGCTAACGGTGCCATATGAGAACAGAATGGAGGCAGCTCAGATCTACAAGACTGAAAAGTATGCTGATCTGGCAAACAGCTTGAGGAGAGAAGGCTATCAGGTCAAAGTCCTCACTGCAGAAATTGGAGCTAGGGGGTTTGTGGGGAACGTCTGCATACAGCCTCATGAAACAGCTCTCAGTTGCAGGGAGGGAAAAAAACCAAAGCCCTGAAAGCAATGGCAGAAGCGGCAGAGAGGTGTTCAAGCTGGATCTGGTCAAGGAGGAACAAAAGTGAACTTCATAAGGCTTAACTTTCCTACAAATATCAGATGTTCCTGTGGCTCAGTGGTTAGTGCGCGAGTCATTAAGTGGAAATGAGCATGTCCAGAGGGCATGGGTTCGAATCCCAGTCATGGCTCATCCCAAGATGGGGAAAAAAAAAAGGGGCAGCAGAGGGACATCCGAGTCATGAACCGGGTGTGGCCCAACCCCCCTAGAGTGTCAGGAGATAAGGGCCGAAACACTCGCTTGAAGGGGGCTTCTCTTCTGAGGACTCTCTGCTGCCACGCGCTCTCCACGAGTTTCTTTCTACTAAAAGCAAGTTTTGTTTTATAATTGAATATTTCTTGCAGTCTTTGCAACACAAGCTGCTCTGTAAACTTGCTGGAATGGTGCTAGGTTACTTATCCTGGAATTTATTAGTCAATATATATATATATATATATATATATTTTTTTTTCTTCTTCTTCTTTCTTCTTTTCTTCTTCTTCTTCTTGCGCAGGCTAAGCTGGCATCCACAGCAGTGTCACCACAAACAGTTCATGCATTTGACCACGTCTGGCCAAAGTCACACAGTCTTCACACAGTTCAGAAGCAACTCACGGAAACAGTTCATGGAAGGACTCCTGCACGACAGAAAAAAAAGTTCTCTCTTTGACGTCCCGACGTACAACGAAGCCACTCGCGGAAGCAGTTCTTGGGAGTGCTTCCAGGGACTCCTACACAACAGAAAAAACACACGACGTCGTCCAGACAGAGAACGAAGCCCTTTAACTTACATGGTGTCTACTGACCACTCAGTCAGCCTCTCCACACACACACGGGGCGGGGACAGCGGCTGGGCTCGGGCTGCACCCCACCTTCGGTTGGCAGTCAGCTGCAGTTCGGGCACGGGGCTTCACCGGCACGTGAAGAACTGATACCTACCTTGATTTTCTAGCCTACTTCGTATATATTTATCGTTCTTTGTCGTCACTTGCAGTCACTCTTCACATAATAGATTTCACTGGGATTAAGTTTCAATACAGTGGGGGGTTACAACAGAAAAAAAAATCCTTGATTAACAACATGATTGTTCACATTGATGGAAAGGATATCCATTTGTAATCCCTTTCTAAACATCAAAGATACAAATTATTTCATATAAAGGAACGATTCCCTTTTATCCCTTTTTATCAAGGAAAAACTGTTCTCATCTCTTCACATCATCACTAGACATGTCCAATTACATGAAAAGGAACGATTTCCGTTCGTCCCATTTATCAAGAAAAGATTTTTTTTTTGTCTTTCCACATGAAGAATCAGAATACATTTTCCAATACTTTATGCACTATAATTTTCATTGCTCTTTTCCAGAGCTCATCACCACTCACATCATTATAATACTTTAGGGAACAGAGAAACAACACTTTTTTTCAATAATACATTGATTTAACTACATTACTTTTCTGCGAAACACATACATATTCTTTCTTTCATTTATTTACTCCATTCTTCTCATCCACATCTCGACTCACACATTCACTAACTACAGCTTCCTACTGTCATCATGTGTCTCGTCAAATCTCACGATATATCAAGGGAACATTGAATATTTCTGGCCTTTACTAAGAGCTGTAAAAATTACAATTACCTTAGGAAAAAAACAGCTTCACTGGCACAAACCCTAGCTTCCATACAACTGATGAAACACACCTGACTGCCAGCCAAGAAAGGCCTTTAGTTTCCCTTCGGCTCGTCTGGACAAGTTGCTAGGCCGGTAGCTCTTCAGAGACTGAAGGGAAATCCTCGCTCACCCAACCTACACAAAACGCGGGCGAGTAGCTGTCAGGTACACAGGTCTACCGGTTTTACAGGTTTACCTGTTCCCGTCCAACGTGCGCTGAAGATTTGGGACCGGATGAAATGTGGTCATCACAAATAATAATAATAATAATAATAAATAAGAAATAATAATAAGAAGAAGAAGAAGAAGAAGAAGAATCATCACAACAACAACAGCAATAATAATGATAATAATGATAATGGTAATAATAATTATATAATAAATATATAATAATAGTAAATAATAATAATATATAATAATAGTAATAATAATACAAACGATGATGATGATGATGATGATGATGATCATCATCATCATCATCATCATCATCATCATCATCGAAGAAATAACACGTTGGCTGATGCATCCAGTTTGGTTGTTAGTCATATACTGAAGACTTCCAGCTGCCAACCTACGTCTTTTCTGTCATGGCTTGGGAGAAATGATGTGTAGGTTGAAGCGTTCATCTTGATTTCGTTCATATACTGCGTTTTAACCGCGTTGGTGTCGGCCAGTCCAAACGTGTATTTCCTGGGGCTGTGGGGGCTGTCGTTTGCTCAGCTATGTACGGCTGACTGACCTGACACACGTTGGAGATCTGATAAAGGCTGACTACAGAAACACAGAGCGGACACAGCGCCTGGAGTGCCGGGATTCGAGGGATGGGAGGCGGGGGGAGGGGGAGGGGGAGGGGACGGGTGAGGGGGGGGGGGGGGGGCAGGGAGAGGTTGCTGCTGGAAAGGAGAAGAAGGAGGATGCAGAGGGATGTCAAGGTCTGATTTGAACGATAACGAAGAGGTCCCCCCCCCCCCCCTTTTTTTTTTTTTTTTTTTCAGCCAGCCAGTCAAATTGTGATCAAATCATGATAGCTATATCGGTCGCGACCTATTGTCGTTTAAAGCTAGAGGAGCTGTGAGGAGGCCACAGTGTGTGTGATGACCGGGGAGGCCAAACGTGGACTGTGTGACCAAGCTGCACTTAAGGTACTGCAAAAAATGGTGATGCCAGTGACACACATTACTGCTGGAAAAAAGTGTTAGCGGGGTTTTTTTGTGTGTGTGTGTGTGTCTTAACGTGTGTTAAATCAGTTTGCTATCTTGTGATAGTTAGATCGGAAACAGCAAAAACAAAGAAACAAAGAATCAAGCTGCCGACGTCATGTGCATTCTGTATGTACAATTTGCAAGTGATAAATATATGTTGACAGACAGGTATGTCATTTCGTAGGTCTATGTTGATTGACAGGTAGGTTATTTTATAGGTCTTTGTCGATTGACAGGTATGTTATTTTATAGGTCTATGTTGACTGACAGGTATGTTATTTTATAGTTCTATGTTGACTGACAGGTATGTTATTTTATAGATCTAAGTTGACTTACAGGTATGCTATTTTATAGATCTATGTTGACTGACAGATGTGCCATTTTATAGGTCTTTGTTGACCGACGGGTATGTTATTTTATAGGTCTATGTTGACTGACAGGTATGTCATTTCGTAGGTCTGTGTTGATTGACAGGTATGTTATTTTATATGTCTATGTTGACTGAAAGGTATGCTACTTTATAGGTATAATGGTGTAGTTGATAGCAAGACAGAGGTAAATACCATAGTAGAACACATGATGTAGCGTCCACACTATTTTCAACATCCACAGTAGCAGATGCAGCACAATCACCAATAACAGCAGTAGTGGTACGCATGATACTCAGCATCTTTGACTATGGCAGCCTATGATGAACACACACACACACACACACACACACACACACACACACACACACACACACACACACACACACACACACACATACACACACACACACACACACACACACACACACACACACACACACACACACACACACACACACACACACACACACACACACACACACACACACACACACACACTCTCTCTCTCTCTCTCTCTCTCACTCACACACACACACACACACACACACACACACACACATACAGGCGCGCACGCGCGTGCGCACACACACACACACACACACACACACACACACACACACACACACATACACACACTCATACACACTCCAAACGTTACAGTGCAGCTCTTTACAGTTTTCTGATCGTAATGATCCATACTCCAAACATTTCAATGTTGCTTGAATGCTCACCGGTTCACATTTAACCGAAGACTGTACTACATCAGCATCTTACCCGAGTTGAGTTGTTCCTGTTCTCTCTTTCATCAACAGGGCAGATTTCAGATCATTTTTCCCCCCAGACGAACTAGAAATAGGTTGCCTGCTCATTCCTAGTTTGGTTGTCTTGTACAGTAATTAACGTAACCACAAAAGGACTCTCTATGGTGACATTCTGGACTTGTTTGCTGTGATCGTTCATATTTTTGGTCATTCATATCATAGTCTGTGATTCATGGATAGGATTCTTCTCCCATTCCATATAACTACGTTATACTCAAATAGTTTCAAGGATAGGCTTCTTCCCCATTTCAGATATCTACGTTATACTCAGTTTCAAAGTGAGCAAGGTGCAGGCGGAAACGGAAACAGATTTAAAGACAAGCATTACTATTCCGCCGAATTGACCACACCCATTTATCGCCCAATCTGAGAAGATAAGTGATTGTTCATTCTTCGTTTTCATTGCCTTGAAGGTTGTTTGTCTCCCCTGAAGAAGTCCAAAGAAGTCGAAACGCGTCGTGTTTTGTCGTTGAATTTGTTTGCCTCTTTCATTTGGCAAAACAGTGATTTTTCCTTTTAAGTTACATTATACTCAACCTTCAACAGTTACCTAAATCTAAGATAACTGACGCAAATACTTAGTGTTTTTAAGTTTTGCTGAACTGATCGTAAGCCAGTATTTCATCGAAAACTGTTTACTTTCTATTCATACAACTCTGGTCGTTGTTGTTCTTGTCGTTCCATGTAACTCTTCTTGTTGTTGTTGTTGTTTGTTGTTGTTGTTGATGATGATGATGATGATGTTGTTGTTGCTGCTGCTGCTGTTGTAGTTGTTGTCTCCTTTTCAGCAGGCCAGGTCCTAGAAGAATGTGTGAAATGTGTTCATGGCTCCTTCAACGAAAATAGCATACCTGCCAGTCAGCACATACCTATAGAATAGCATACCTGCCAGTCAGCACATACCTATAGAATAGCATACCTGCCAGTCAGCACATACCTATAACATAGCATACCTGTCAGTCAGCACATACCTATAAAATAGCATACCTGTCAGTCAGCACATACCTATAAAATAGCATACCTGTCAGGCAGCACATACCTATAAAATAGCATACCTGTCAGTCAGCACATACCTATAAAATAGCATACCTGTCAGTCAGCACATACCTATAAAATAGCATACCTGTCAGTCAACATAATTCACACATTCTTCTAGAATCTGGCTTGGTGGTAAGGAACCAGGGTAAGATGCTGATGTAGTACAGCCTTCAGTTAGATGTGAACCTGTGAGCATTCAAGCAACATTTAAATGGTTGAAATATGATTTATTACAGATCAGAAAACTGTAAAGAGCTGCACTGTAACGTTATGTGTGTGTGTGTGTGTGTGTGTGTGTGTGTGTGTGTGTGTGTGTGTGTGTGTGTGTGTGTGTGTGTGTGTGCACGTGCGCGCGCGCCTGTGTGTGTGTGTGTGTGTGTGTGTGTGTGTGTGTGTGTGTGTGCGTGCGCGCGCGCGCGCGCGCCTGAGTGTGTGTGTGTGTGTGTGTGTGTGTGTGTGTGTGTGTGTGTGTTCATCACAGGCTGCCACAGTCCAAGATGCTGAGTCTCATGCGTTCCACTACTGTGCTGTTGCTGGTGATTGTGCTACTGCTGCTGCGGCGTTTGATGACAAAAGTGTGCACACCACATCAAGTGTACTACTATGGTATTTACCCCTCTCTCCCCATCAACCACACCATCTGTACTCCTATGATGCTGTCTCCTATCAACCACATCATCTGTGCTGCTATAACACTACCTCTGTCTCCCTATCAACCACATCATTTGTACTGCTATGGTACTTACCTCTGTCTCCCTATCAACCACATCATCTGTACTGCTATGGTACTGTCTGTCTCCCTATCAACCACATCATCTGTAATGCTATGGTACTTATCTCTGTCTCCCTATCAACCACATCATCTGTACTGCTATGGTACTTGCCTCTGTCTCCCTATCAACCACATCATCTGTACTGCTATGGTACTGTCTCCCTATCAACCACATCATCTGTACTGCTATGGTACTTACCTCTGTGTCCCTATCAACCCATCATCATCTGTACTGCTATTGTACTTACCTCTGTGTCCTTATCAACCACATCATCTGTACTGCTATGGTACTGTCTCCCTATCAACCACATCATCTGTACTGCTATAGTACTTACCTCTGTCTCCCTATCAACCACATCATCTGTACTGCTATGGTACTGTCTCCCTATCAACCACATCATCTGTACTGCTATAGTACTTACCTCTGTCTCCCTATCAACCACATCATCTGTACTGCTATGATACTTACCTCTGTCTCCCTATCAACACACCATCATCTGTACTGCTATAGTACTTACCTCTGTCTCCCTATCAACCACATCATCTGTACTGCTATAGTACTGCCTCTGTCTCCCTATGGTACTTACTCTGTCTCCCCATCTGTATCTGTACTGCTATGGTACTGTCTCCCTATCAACCACATCATCTGTACTGCTATAGTACTTACCTCTGTCTCCCTATCAACCACATCATCTGTACTGCTATGGTACTTACCTCTGTCTCCCTATCAACCACATCATCTGTACTGCTATAGTACTTACCTCTGTCTCCCTATCAACCACATCATCTGTACTGCTATGGTACTGTCTGTCTCCCTATCACCACACATCATCTGTACTGCTATGGTACTTACCTCTGTCTCCCTATCAACCACATCCATCTGTACTGCATCTGTCTCCCTATCAACCACATCATCTGTACTGCTATGGTACTTACCTCTGTCTCCCTATCAACCACATCATCTGTACTGCTATATGGTACTGTCTCCCTATCAACCACATCATCTGTACTGCTATGGTACTACCTCTGTCTCCTATCAACCACATCATCTGTACTGCTATGGTACTTGTCTGTCTCCCTATCAACCACATCATCTGTACTGCTATGGTACTTCTCTCTGTCTCCCTATCAACCACATCATCTGTACTGCTATGGTACTGTCTCTGTCTCCCTATCAACCACATCATCTGTATGCTATGGTACTGCTCTGGTACTGTACTGCTATGGTACTGTCTGTCTCCCTATCACCCACATCATCTGTACTGCTATGGTACTGTCTCTGTCTCCCTATCAACCACATCATCTGTACTGCTATGGTACTGTCTCTGTCTCCCTATCAACCCACATCATCTGTACTGCTATGGTACTACCTCTGTCTCCCTATCAACCCACATCATCTGTACTGCTATGGTACTGTCTCCCTATCAACCACATCATCTGTACTGCTATGGTACTGTCTCCCTCCCTATCAACCACATCATCTGTACTGCTATGGTACTGTCTCTGTCTCCCTATCAACCACATCATCTGTACTGCTATGGTACTGTCTCTGTCTCCCTATCAACCACATCATCTGTACTGCTATGGTACTGTCTCTGTCTCCCTATCACCCACACCATCTGTACTGCTATCTCCCTATCAACCACATCATCTGTACTGCTATGGTACTGTCTCCCTATCAACCACACCATCTGTACTGCTATGGTACTGTCTCTGTCTCCTTAGCAACCACACCATCTGTACTGCTATGGTACTGTCTCCCTATCAACCACATCATCTGTACTGCTATGGTACTGCCTCTGTCTCCCTATCAACCACATCATCTGTACTGCTATGGTACTGTCTCTGTCTCCCTATCAACCACATCATCTGTACTGCTATGGTACTACTATGTCTCCCTATCAAACCACATCATCTGTACCTCTGTCTCTGTCCCTATCAACCACATCATCTGTACTGCTATGATACGTACCTCTGTCTCCCTATCAACCACATCATCTGTACTGCTATGGTATTTACCTCTGTCTCCCTGTCTCCCTATCAACCACATCATCTGTACTACTATGGTATTTACTCTGTCTCTCTCTCAATCACATCATCTGTACTACTATGGTACTGTCTCCCTATCAACCACACCATCTGTACTGCTATGGTACTGCCTCTGTCTCCCTATCACCACATCATCTGTACTGCTATGGTACTGCCTCTGTCTCCCTATCAACCACATCATCTGTATTATTATGGTATTTATCTCTGTCTCCCTATCAACCCACATCATCTGTACTGCTATGATACGTACCTGTCTCCCTATCAACCACATCATCTGTACTGCTATGGTATTTACCTCTGTCTCCCTATCAACCCACATCATCTGTACTGCTATGATACGTACCTCTGTCGCCCTATCCCTGTGTCATCTGTGACCAATCTGTGACCAATCGGCGTTGGCGCTACAGGACCCGGGACAGCTTA
>JADBJO010021573.1:20000-29317 GCA_016801955.1 Conus betulinus
TTAAGATTTTCCAGGATATGTTGTAGTCTATTTTTTTATCTTTGAGTTTCCAAATATATTTACTCAATTCTGTTTGATTTTTGTATCTTTCTTTGTTAAATGACTGTTTATGATTTGCATATCTAGTTTTAAACTGGTTTTCAGTGATACCTATATATGTTTCTTCAGTGTTCTCTGATTTTTCAGCTTCCCAAAAGAGCACAAGCTGTTTAAGATATTTAACAGGCACAACATCAAATTATCATACTCATGTATGCCGAATCTCAAAAACATCATTGATTCAACCCAACAAAACGAAAGCAGTGCAGAGACAAACGAGGGGTGAAGAAAGGAAATCTTGCAACTGTACCAAGAAACAACAGTGCCCTCTAAACAAATAAATGCCTCCACAGCAATATTGTATACCAAGCCACTGTAAAATCAGAGAACACTGAAGAAACATATATAGGTATCACACTGAAACCAGTTTTAAAACTAGATATGCAAATCATAAACAGTCATTTAACACAAGAAAGATACAAAAATCAAACAGAATTGAGTAATATATTTGGAAACTCAAAGATAAAAAAATAGACTACAACATATCCTGGAAAATCTTAAAAAGAGCTGCATCATACAACAACATTTCAAAAAGATGTAATTTATGCCTAACAGAAAAATATATGATCCTATGCAAACCAAAATTAGCAACCCTAAAACTAGGATAGAAATGGTTAACAATTGCAGACACAAATGGAAGTTCCTATCAGGGAGCAGAAATCATGAAAAACACTGACCGCACGTGATGGCAGATAGCGAACACGTATAAAAAAAAAACACCGACAACACCGGACCCCCCCCCCATACCCTGACGACTGCACCAGCAAGAAAAACAGCGCTGTAGGTTTTAGCATTTACATTTTAATCAAAGTTTTCTGACTGAATGAATGATCAAATGAATAAGCCTGTGTGTTGTGTAAGCATGAATGTAGGCCTTTGTATGAGTATGTACGTGTATGTATTTGTATATTGTCTAAACTGAACAATACACACATATCAATAATCTTAAAGCAACAATTAGTGGGAAAAAAACTAACATATAGCAAGGAAACACAAATCCTGCACTATCTTAAACAACATGAGTTAGCTCAAAACTATCTAAATAAAAACCCCAATCGGAAAGTGTTAGTGTGTGTGTGTGTGTGTGTGTGTGTGTGTGTGTGTGTGTGTGTGTGTGTGTGTTGCGTGCATGCGTGCGTGCGTGCGCGCTGTGCGTGCGTGTGTGTGCGTGCGTGTGTGTGTGTGTGTGTGTGCGTGTGTGTGTGTGTGTGTGTGTGTGTGTGTGTGTGTGTGTGTGTGTGTGTGATATTCCAGAATTGCATACGATTTCACATTCGATGACGCTGCCGGAAAAATGGGCTGCGATGTATTTTCCTTTGATCCCAGGTATGTTTGTGAGAAGAGTGATGACAAACAACACAACACGACACAAGACTGAACAAAACGAACTAACAACACCGAAAGAAATAGAAGCATGTCCTGGTCAATGCAAACCATGGTTTGTGATGTCTTCAACTGATCACACACACACACACACACACACACACACACACACACACACACACACACATCTCCCCTATTTGAATTGTCTATCATCTCGACGTTCCCGCTCATTTTTGACCTTACAGTGAGTGGATAAGAGGTTTCAGAAGGGGGGGATGCCACATAAACAGCCTACCACACTCGCAGAATCATTCCTTTGGTCGTGGACAGTATATCAATAAACTGAATAACCAAGAGTGTTTCTCCACATGCACATACACAAACACTTTCAGTGCGCACTTCTTCTTTTTCATTATTTTTTTTTTTTTTTTTTTTTTTTATAGATTTGTTGGCCAAGAGTTCCAGAGCATTGTATGCATTATACTTGTGATATATGTGGAAGAAGCAAAATTGTTAACTGGCAATGTGTCCTAATTATTCGAATCTTAAATAGAACACATTCATTATGATATTGAATATCACTGAACTTTAAAAAAAAAGTGGCCTAAAACTTTTATGGATTGTTTTGCTCACCATTCCATATCACTTTTGTTTTAGGTTCTGAAAAAACGGTAATTGGCGTTGTGCTGAAGCCTTGCCGATTTCCGATTTTCTATTACACTAAGCGACGTCGAATTAAAGGGAAAGTACACAGCCATTGATATCGACCATTTTACCTAAACAAAGTTCTTTCCCTTACACCGTAGAGTATGGAAAATTTCCGTCCTTTTTCAGTGTTGTTTTTGAAACAGGTGGAAGGTTGATTTTGTTTACACAAAACAGCGGCGTGCTGGCCGTACTCATTGCATTTCACAGTGTGCAGAGCAACAGAAGAACTCACACTGTTTCACTGGACTCAGAAACTGTACTGTGTGTGAATTAATTACAAAATTAAACTAGACCTATCTATGCCAGGAGATTGCAGTTCAATTGAAATTATTACAAACCTATTGAGGAAGTTACCTTGAGAATTCGTGCAGGCAGTGCTGCAGGTAACTTTCAGAGCTGTATGGCCACTAGACTTATGCCTTTAGGGAGGGACAGTACAATTGATTATAACTACAGACACTTATTGGGAGGGGACGTAACTCCTCCTACATCAAAATAGGTTTGTAATATTTTCGATTAAACTGCAGCCTCCTAGCGTAAGTCTAGCTTAATTTTTTAATCATCACTCGCCCATTGCTCCCGGAAGGAAGCTACGTTGAGACTTTGGAGAAAGTAAGGATAGTGGCCACCATAAACAACATCACAGGCCAGACATGTAATCGCCACACACATTTATTTAGGCCTACAATGACCCTTCATTTCATTTACAGTTCACATAGCCATCAAGTACTTCCTGGCTGCAACTGGCATTGCTTTGTCTCCTACAGTAGAGAATGTCTTTAGACAATGTCTGTTCATTTGTCTAGCCCGCTGCTTTCAAAATTGTTTTCGATGAAACTCCGGCTTGGGCGGGTCGCACTGCAGCTTGCAGCCCTGGTGGAGTGTGTTGAGTCCTGGTTAGTGTCAATGCCTGAGTGCGCTAGCACCTCTTTCACCCATCGCCTGAATGTCTGCTTTCCCACAGGTGCTTGAGGTTTGGTGTGACTGATGAACAGGTGCTGTGTTGGCGACTGTCTCTGAGAGTCCTTAGCTGTGTCAATATATTGTTTTTAAGTGTTTCACTGGACAAGAGTTTCACTCTTTGCGAATGCTCTAATCTCTGCTGGTTCAGTATTTTTCCCTGGCTTTGTTGTTTTCAGTACACACGGAAATTGTTACATACATTCACAATCAAACATCTTTACATCCTTTGTTTTTTCATAGAGTGTAAAGCATGACCTCTTTGTCTTGTAACTAAAGCTAAAAACATGCAAGTTTTCAAAGTCAACTAATCAATGGGAGACAAGCGATCTAAATAATTAAGTACAGTATTTACATCCCAGTGTCCTACATTTAGGTAAGGAAGGCCTATTTTCAAATGCTCCTTTCACAAGTTTGCAAATAAGTGGGAGACTGACTATTGAAAATCCATTCACGAATGCAGAGAGGCGGACAAAGCGCAGCATGCAGTTTCGGGCAAGAAAGTTTGCTGCCTGCACGATGTCCGGATATCACGTGGGATACTATTTTCGGCAGCGTATTGCCTCCACTTGGCAATGTAGGTGTTGCACACTTCGCATGTGTGTGGGCGCCAAGAATTGACGATTAGCATTGCTGTCTGGGTGGAATCATCCTTCCCTCTGGTACAGCTTGCGGATACTTCACATAGCATCAGTTGAAGGCGGGAAGGAGGCAGTGGGCTCTCTCTTGCTGCGTGGGGAGGGAGAGGATAGTGTCTCGGTTTGTAGAAGTACTGGGACTTGTGTCAGCAGCTGTGTCAGTAGAAGCCACCAAACTGTGTTGGCCAGCGGGGCACCACCACTACCCCCCATCGCTCACTGTCTCTTCACCTTGCCCAACACTGCCGTGATTGTGCTAAAATGGGGAAAGGCATAAAGGTCAAGGTTACTCCAAGGGAGAGAAAATGCATCTACTGCACAGGCGCTTGGGTCAGGTCTGTATGAAACATAGCGCTGCATTTGGTTGTTCAACCTACATGGAAACAGATCAA
The DNA here is from genome assembly GCA_016801955.1 of Conus betulinus. Classification (NCBI taxonomy): domain Eukaryota; kingdom Metazoa; phylum Mollusca; class Gastropoda; order Neogastropoda; family Conidae; genus Conus; species Conus betulinus. The sequence continues at coordinate 24,121 of JADBJO010021573.1, forward strand.
TGTCAGGATTCATCTGTATTGTATCAATGCTTTGTGAAGCTTCTTGTGTTCAGCTTCTATTCTGCATCCAGGTTTATTTTCCTTGACTCCTCATCTACTGCTGTGTTTTCCTTGCCTGGAATGTAAGCTGCACTCAACCATACATGATTGCCAATACACCAGTTCCACATAATATGTGTCATCAAATTACATGAATCAGAATGACTTGTTCCCATAGGATTGATACATGCAACAGCAGTTGTGTTGTCTATCATGATACGGACATGTCGCCCATAAACCTGATTTAGGAAACATTTCAAAACAAAAAATGCTCCCTTGAGTTCAAGATGGTTGATGTGAAATTCTTTTTCTTCTGGCAGCCATTTTCCCCCAGATTTTGACTGTTCACATGCACAACCCCCATCAGAGTTTTGATGCATTCGAGTCAGGGTGACATCAGGCTCTTTTTGGTGAATAAAATTATAACCAGTTTCAATGTTGTTGATCCACCAGTTCAGTTCTCTTTTGGCAAGAGGCGACAATGTCATGTGTCTGTCAAAATTCCTGCATTCAGCAACAGAGCTGTCTTTTTCCCTCTCTTTCTCCAGCTGTCTATAGTGAAGTGGTCCATACATCACTGCTGGAAAGGAAGCCACTATCTTCCCACTCACTCTCGCCACTTCCCTGATACTCACTGTATCTTTCTTGACAGCTGACAGGCAAGAAGAAACCATGTTTGCTACTCTCTCAGGTGTTAAAGTCACGGTCACTGACTCAGAGTCAATGATAACTACAAGATACTGAATGCGACGTGTGGGTTCAAGTACTGATTTTGGGGGCTGGATGATAAATCCCAGAGACCTCAAAACTTTCATTGTGTTAAATGATATATTAGAGGCGCGTGACATTCTCGTCTCTGCAAGCAAAAGTGAATCATCCAAAAATACTAAGGAAAGATCCCCCCCCCCCCCCCTCCTCAAGGTGGCAAACAGGTTTTAACAGCGTGGTGAACTTATGTGGTGCAAGTGCCAGTCCATTAGGCAGACAGTTAAACTGCCAAAGCTGGCCATCCCACTCAAATCTGAGAAATCTCATGTGTTCCTCTGAGACTGATACTGAGTAGTATGCATCCTTCAAGTCAGTTGAAGCCATGAAGCAGTTTGAAAATCACTAGTTTTAGTGCAGTGTGCAAGGTTTCCATTTTGAAGTGATAATAAACGATATCTTCCTTCAGTTTCTTTAAGTTCAGAATCATTCTGTGAGTTCCATCTTTCTTTGGAAGAACAAAAAACCGGTGACACAAACTGCTCTGCTTCAGCCTGGCACTTTGAAAATAAAACTTTTGGCTAAGTTTCTGTATTTCTTTGTCACTAACTTTCTTTTCTGATGCATTCAACTCAGGCTGGAAAGTGTCATCCTGTCTGATTTGGCCAATGTCACAGTCAAATTGAAGGCTCACGCCTTGTACTTTTCTAAAATTTCAGGGTCTTTTGTCAAATTTGCTCATTTATCAACATATTGTGTAAGCCTGCCACCTTGAAAAAGTAAAGCCTCCTGTCTCATTTCACCCAGCAGATGAGGAGGGATAGTATGTCTCACCTGGCCATCCAAGAGTGACACAGACTCTAGACTTTCTTCTGGTAGAACTGTCTTCCATTTTCTGTTCCCCTGGAACTTCTTTTGATGGCCGTAAAGTTGTTGTCTCTGGCCTAACAAATGACGCTTTTTCTTTGTTGTTTGGCTTTCTGCCATAGTCCTGTTTGCGTTGTCTGTTGTGATAATTTGGACTGGACACGACTTGGTCCTGCGCCACGTGACAATCTGTCCAGTTCTTTGATCTCCTTGATGAAGCAGTCAGATTGTCTCCAAGAGCTGACCAGTAATGGAGATACTCTCACGGCACCACCCTTTCAGCTGTCTGGGGAGATGGGGATTACAGGACCTGTCTGCGTTTTTACTGACAGCTCGTGACACGCATGACCCAACAAGGCCAGAGCATCAGCGTTCTGATCAGTGACAGAGGCTTTGATGTCCACATCAGTTAACTTTTTACTTGCTGTATGCTTTGATTATAGCCTGAGTGTTCTGTGCCAGTGTGGCTGTGACTTTGACAATGGCTCTGTGCACTGAAGCCATCTTAACATCAGCCTGTGTGACAGTGGCTGGTTAATCCTTCCAGATTTCTGTACCCACCTGAAGCTTGCGGCAGTTGTCTGGACGTTGATATTTGTGAAGCCTTTCTCTACGTTTTGTGTCAGAAAGCTCGAGCTCAATCTTTTATTCATGATCTCAGCCATTGAGTCAGCCACTCTGTCAGCTGTTTTTCTCTTTGTTGTCAAAGTCTTGTTCTATCTCCCTCCACAAGTCATCATCGTGACATTCAAGAGAAATAGTATCTTCAGTATCGTCATATATTTTCTCCACCTGATCCTCATGGCTCAGAGTGGCGTTAGCAGTTTTCTTAACCGGCTGTTTTATCTTTCTTGCACCTGTACTCGTCGCAGTCGGACCCTGACCGCGTTTCTTCTCCCTCCTCATCAAAAGAGAGCCGCGCCGTCTCTTAGTTGCCACGCGATGCCTGGGATAATGGCCAGGTCTTTGTCCGAGTTTTTTGGCAGTCAACAGCTTATAATAGCCTCTTCCAGTCTAGAAAATCTGTCATCAATTTGACTGATGCGTGCATCAAGTCTCTCGACTTTATCCTCCTTATCAGTAGTTGTGACCTCCTCTTCATCCTGTGCCCCAGAAGGACTGGCCATGATTAGCTAGGGTTACACCTCGTGTACTGCACACAGGCGGAATGGTACAGCCAAATCGCACACAGGCGAACAGGATAGTTTGTGTATCGCACACAGGCGAACAAGAAGGCTTCTCTCAGAGAAGCTGTTATACCCAATGATTCAATCCAATGATACACCACCTTTTACGCAGCAAGGATCTACTCGTGAATGAAAAAGGCTGCCAGTCCACCTGCAATTTCTTGTGTACTTTGCACACCGGTCTCATTCACTTGTACTTACGTTATCAATCATTCATGTACCTACTCATACTGGCACATCCGTTGCCTGCGAACGCCAGCGTCCGAATTGCCTCAACGATGTGCGCGCCAATACCCAACGTAGCTTCCGTTCCGGGAGCAACTGCGAGTGATAATAACATAATTCTTCCATGTTGATTACCTGGTGGATATTGCACGCCTGATAAGGAAACTTTACCTGTTCTTCTACCTTTTTGTTGTTGATAATTTAGAGGCATATTCTAACACGCACATGAAAAAAGAAAGCAAAACCATCATCACCACCACCACCACCACCAAAAGAAGCATCTATCGAAGAAAACTTGTTCCAAAATTGGAAAGAAGAGGTAGTAACTTTCAAATATATACAATTTGTATGTCATTTTGTGTAAATGTGTTGATTTTTTTTCAAACGGCCAAAATGACCCGTCACAGCGTTATTACTACTTGTCAATTTGCCTCCGTGCCCAAAGCTTCTTCGTACTGGAGTTGAAAATTTCTTATTTTTGCTGCTGCATTTATGTGAACTGGTGTGTGTGTGTGTGTGTGTGTGTGTGTGTGTGTGTGCGCGTGTCCGCATGGACACACCAGAACCACAGGCACAGCCCCTGAAGTGATGTGTTCTATCAGATGGTTTGGGAGCAGAGGACAGTGACAATTCGTGCCACGGTTGAATCAGTACGTGAAATTCAACACCACCCTGGAAAGTCCGCACCCTGAAAACCCTGGTGTCCATGTTTAATCATAGGAGGTATGGACTTTTCTTAAGTGTTGTGTGTGTGTGTGTGTGTGTGTGTGTGTGTGTGTGTGAGAGAGAGAGAGAGAGAGAGAGAAAGAGAGAGAGAGAGAGAAGAGAGAGAGAGCTTGTTTTCTCCCCACTACTACATGTTCAGCATGATACTGTTTGGGTCAGTCAGTGGGAAGTTGCATCTCTTAGGAGATACACGTAAAGGCTGTTCTGTGTAAGTCTTAGCTGTTTGACAGTGCTTGGGATATCAAACTTCAGAGAGCTGACTACTCTGACCGTTGGACATCGCTCGACCTCTCTTGCATCTCCATGAAAGGATCCTCAAACGAGGCTGGAATATTCCTCCTCTACATTTCATATTGTATACGTAATGATTTTAGTTTTTCAGCAACTTATTTTCATTGCCCACATTTCCTTTTTTGTTTTAGTTTCTACCCGTCCTTCGTTGGCTGATCTGGGGTGCTACTTGGACTCTGCTTTTGAAACCTTGGTGGTGAGGAACACCACAGAATAGCCAGTAAAAACTCTAAAAATGCTCAACCAAAGAGGGAGCGACATAAGTTTTTAAAAATATGATTAAAAAGGAGATTAAAACCGACAAATCTGTTTCGAGCAATGGCTCTCGTCAGGGGATACACTCTGGGCACGCCACCGGTGTTTATATATAGTGTGTGTGTGTGTGCAAGCGTGAGTTCTGCATGTATTTCACGTGGCCTGTAGTATTTTTACAATTTTGAATTTTTGGGGTGCGTTCAGGGAGGGTGTGCTAAGGAATGGAGTGTTTGACAAGATTTCCATTTGTGCCTGCAATTGTTTATGATCTCTACTTTTGAATTAGAGTTGCTAGGTGAGGTTTGCATAATATCAGCCACTTTTCTGTAGAGCATAGGTTGCATTTTTTAGAGATATTATTGTATGGTGTTGCTCTTTTTTATAATTTTCCATGATATATTGAAGTCTATTTTTTTATCTTTAAGTTTTCCAATGTGTTTACTTAGTTCTGTTTGGTTTTTATATTTTTTTCATTTTTGAAGGACTGTTTATGTTTGCATATCTGGTTTTTAAATGGTTTGCAGTAATCCCTATGTATGTTTTCTTTGTCACTATCTGTTGTTTACTGTGGCTTGGTATACAATATTATTGTAAAGGCATTTGTTATTCAGTGGGCATTGATCTTTTTTAGTGCAGTTACAAGATGTCCTTTTGTTACCCTTTTTGGCTGTGTTGCCTTTAGTTTTTGTTAGATGAGTCATTATGTTTTTGAGGTTGGGCATACATGAATATGATAGCTTGATGGTGTTTTTATTGAATATTTTAGATAGTACATGATCTTTTGGAAATGATGTTATAAGAATTTTTAAAGAATTCTTTCCCTACATTAGTCTTTATTCTTCCATCATATGGGGGATTATACCATATGATCTTCCTTTTCCTGTTTTTCTTATTACTGTTCA
>JADBJO010021574.1:0-2500 GCA_016801955.1 Conus betulinus
GTGTTTTTATTTATCTATTTACTTATTCATTTTATTCATTTGTTTATTCATTTACTTGTTTATATGTACGTACATGAAAACAACCGACCAAAACATCCAACAGACATTGGTGCCACACGTCAGCTTGGAGTCGTGAGACCGGAGCTCTCCTGAAGATAGAGAGGGATGAATCTCTCACAACACCAGTGCCATGCAATTGAGGCACACGACGATCTAGCACATTTTGATTGGCATGAGGACTTGCATGTTCAATTTGCCTGCAGGCAGGTAACAATCTTTCATTCCCTCACTGATCCTTAGGTCTGCAGCCCAACAATGAGGAGGACGAGTGGCACTGATGTGGGAGCATAGCGATACCTCCATTTGCATAATTAGCTGCAGAATGTACGACACTATCACTTTTTTTGTTTGTTTGTTTGTTCATTTGTCTGTCTGTTTTGCCTTTGCTTGTTGTATTTTTTTTTCCAGAATGACAACATCTGATATCTGGACTCTCTCTCTCTCTCTCTCTCTCTCTCTCTCTCTCTCTCTCTCACTCTCCTCCTCTCTCTCTCTCTCTCGCTCTCTCTCCTCTCTCTCTCTCTCTCTCTCTCTTGTGGTGGTTTGTGTCAGGGTTTGGTTGATATTTTGGTTGGGTGGTTGGGGCATAGGAGGACAGTGAGGGGATGGCTTGCTTTTTGTTGTAATAGCAGATCAGACTCAGTGTCCGCTCAGTAAGTCTTAGTCTGCAAAATCTCTGAATTTCTTTTTCTTTTTTTTTTTTTCTTTTCCCTTATAAGTCATTATGGTATACTGAACAACTGAACCACACACACACACACACACACACACACACACACACACACACACACACACACACGCACACACACACACACAAACACACACACACACACACACACACACACACACACACACACACACACACACACACACACGCACACACACACACACACAACACACACACACACACACGTGCAGGCTCAGGCACACATACACAAACATGAACACAGACAGACAGAGAGACAAACAGACACACTGACACACAGAAAGAGCCTAAATTTTTATTTGATACTTTAAAAATGTCATTCAATTTGGATTCTTGCAACTTCCCCCAACCACAACAAATAAGAAGAAACAAACAGACACAAACAATAAGGAGGAGACAGAGAGAGAGACACACAGAAATAAGCAAATAAATACATCAACTCGCAGGCGACCACATCGGTCTGCCATTATCCATGAAAACGCAGCATAGGAATAGGCCGACCCAGAAGGGGCTATCATTTTCTGCAATCAATGCCAGACAAAACGGGGCACTGGTGCCATTGTGCTGCGCGTAAACGGAACCCGGGACTCCGGGGACTGTAAGCCACCGCAGTGCTTTGGTTCCTGAACGGAAAACGGTCTGAGAGCAGGCGATCTGTTCCACAGAGAACACTGAACTGCTGGCGCGTCAGACTGCAGGGAATGATTGGGAGAAAAGACACTGGTGCTATATAGCAGTTGGTTCCATGCGTGCGTGCGTGCGTGCGTGTGTGTGTGTGTGTGTGTGTGTGTGTGTGTGTGTGTGTGTGTGTGTGTGTGTGTGTGTGTGAGAGAGAGAGAGAGAGAGAGAGAGAGAGAGAGAGCTGCCATTTTGTCCACCAGGGTCCTTCAACCCTTTCCCTATTCCTTTTTTCACCCACTCAAAGTTACACACTGAAGTGAATAAACAATTGAATAAGTAAAAGGTAATTAAAGAGATATCAATAAATGAATAAATAAATAAATGCAGCTAAGTTACTAAACTAACAAACTGACTATAACTAACAAACACACTGAACAGCAAACTAAGTAACAAACTAAAACTAACTAAACACTAATTAACTAACTAACTAACTAACTAACTAACTAACTAACTAACTAACTAACTAACTTACTAACTAACTAACTAACTAACTAACTAACTTACAAACTAACTAATAGGTAACTGACTAACTGACTAACTAACTGACTGACTAACTAAACTAACTTACAAACCAACTAATAGCTAACTGACTAAACTGACTAACTGACTGACTAACTGACTGACTAACTAACTAACTAACTAACTAACTAACTAACTAACTAACTAACTAACTAACTAACTAACTAGCCAAAAAGATATATGAAAAACGCCAGTGAATGAAAAACAATTCGCAACAACCAACAAACACTGGTGCCACATCTCGCTTTGGAGTCGTGTCACTGGAGCTCTCCACAAGAAGGGGAGGGATGCTCTCTCACGACACCAATGTGATGTCAACGAGGCACACAGCGACCTGGCAGAATTCATTAACATGAGGACTTGAATGTTCAATCTGCCAGCAAGACAGGTAATCATATTTTATTCCCTCACTGATCCTCAACTCAGCAGCCTAAAAATGAGGACGAGAGGTGCTAATGTGGGAATTCACTGACACATCCATTATTTGCATACTTTATCATGTAAGATTCTATCGCTTTTTGTTTTGTTTGTGTT